>JAABKJ010000916.1:0-32246 GCA_011634705.1 Andricus grossulariae
GCACAAATTTGTAATGACCCTGTAATATCCTGTTCCTTAGAGGGCTATTTAGCCCTAGGGACTTTCTTGAATAAATATAAATACAAATATACAGGATAAAGATGGATAATTTGTTTCCTTTCATTTTAATCTTAGAGATAGAAAATTATTTAAACGGATAGACTCTATCCATTTACTTCCAGCAGGGCATAGGGCTCTTCTCACCCCTCAATTTCCCTATCCGTTCCTCTTTCCCCTAAATGATTGTTTGCTCAAAATTTGATATTGAAATGGGAAGCAGATGTTTCCCAAGGTTCCCAATATTCTTCTACGCTCCGCACTGATGACTTTATGGAGCCAATAAAAAATCTCAAAGCTTCGTAGTTTGAATAGTTATTTGCAGTCAAGGTAAGAAACTGACAAAAGCTGGCACGAAATTATGAGGGTTTCCTACTACAAATGCTATTTTTGTATTTACTATTAAAAACAATCACAAGATAAAAGTGTGTCTTTCCTTATAATACTTTAATTGCTTACAGCTGTCAAAATGATAATTATTATTGACAGATGATTGCTGATAATATGCAAGACGCCGAAATTCGAGAAAATAGAATATTGCTTGTTGTCACATAGTTGGCTCATGAGGATATCAATTTACTTATCAATAAGATTATCATCAACGTTGATGAGTCGATTGTTTCCCCGATCAGTCGGAATTAGGTGTCCATCCAAGAAAGAAGTTTTTTTCCTCATCCCTGAATTTTTTAAATTGTTCTCATCAATATTTTTCTGTTTTAAACCATTTTTGTACTATGCAGGATTAGTTTAAAAGCATTTTAAAATGGCTGCAAAAATCATTGCGATTTTTCTGCTTGCTTTTATTTCCATACAATCCATAAATGCACTGGACAAGAAGAACGACCTGATAACTGATGAAATTGTATTTCCGGATAATATTGTTCCTAAGGTAAAAATTTTTAATCTAAAAAAAAATTTGTTTTGAATTTATTCAAAGCTTGATAATTAATTTATTTACATAAAGTTTGAAATCTATAAAATAGTAGTAAAAATAGTTTTAAAAAATTAATAAAATTGTATAACAATTGTTCATTCGTTCAAAAAAGGTTATAACAAATCTGAGAAACATTGGGTAAATATTATTATAATTATTTCTTAGAGGAAAGATTCTAATAGACTGATTTTATTTAATTAGGTGAAGGAAGCTGAGGTAGAAAATGTAATACCTAGAGCTATAGAAGTGTCTCAAAATGTGAAGAATAAGGAAGACGTGAAGGAAAATTCGTCCTCAGGAAAAGATGACAATCCTACTCTTGATAACAGGAACATTATTGGTGCACCAGATCGATGTCCAGCCGGATATAGGCCGATCAATGGCAAATGCAGAAAAATATTGGGCTTCAGATAATCGGTGAGTTTTTAGAATTTTCTAGTCACCTAATAATTTAATGATTGGAAGGAAAAAAAATTGTTATGATTTTAGGTCATCGAAGAAGTTTTCGATAGCCAAGACAATAGCGGTGGAAGAAATTCTGAACAATTGTATTAGAAACACCTTAATGATAATATAATAATAAATTATAGTGCTTGCAAATATTTATTTATTTAAACTTATAATTTACCATTTAATACAGTTCATACCTACTTATTAATTGGAAAATATATGAAGAATATTTATTTTTATATAAGATCTCTGATAAGTTTTGAAAATCAAGAATTTTTCTTTTCTTTTGCTAAATGATTGTAATTAATTTCCGAGTTTGATATTCTCGTTCAGAAGCATCTGGCAATTTAAGATAGTGGTTACGTATATTATAGAATGTACAGAATAGATAACTATATTTGCATTGCGTAAAACAATAAAAGTTGACGTCAGAGCTTCTCAACTCTTCAGAAAGACTGTAAACTAATGTATTCTCATTTTGTATGATTTTACAAAGATATTAGACATCTGGGGGACCAATTCTTGAATTTTTTGGGTGAATTTCTTTTTACAAAAAAGAAAAAGAATATTTTATAAAGAGAATTAAATTTTAAGGAATTGTATGCATATATTTCTGTACGAATATAATCGGCTGAATTTTCATCGGAAAGGAATTTCTAGTTTCCTTTATCTGATTTTAGGTATTTGATCTTTGTATTTCTCAAAATTCTATTTGTCCGAATTTACAGTTTTTCCTATTTTCTATGCAATTTTCTTATACAAATGACCGTTTCCTAATCTTAGAAAATATGTCAAGCCAGATTGTGCAAAATAATCGTATCCATCTCTTGTATCCATCCATGCTCTTTTTATTAGAAATCCAACTTTTAGTTATATTTTTCTCAAATTTAGTTGCATCTAATTTTTCAATGTTTTAAAACGGAAAATGTCATTCAATTCAAATGGTCAATCTGTTATACATTAAGGAAAATGCAAATCCCGAAAATGTGAATGAAAATCTTTTTTATAAATTTGAAATTGAGACTTTGCTCTCAGCTATTTGCACATAATGAAAAATACATAAAAAAAGTAAATTAGGTACTAAAAAATTGCCTAATTTGTAATTTTGTTCATTCAACAGTTCATATTGGTGAATTAAAGCGGAAATTTCGATATCGATGTTTTTTGGGTGGTTTTTGGGATATTCACATAAGATCTCAAAAATTGCAATGTCTCATGTATAGGATCTTTGAATAACTCAAAAATATCCCAGTATATATTATATGGATACCCCATAAGTATCCATATAGGATATCTCCGGATATAAATGGCATATCCCGAAATATCCTGCTACTTAAGAAAGAAATTAAAAAAGGAACTACTCAATATTTTTTTTTCACCATCATCTCAAATTTCTAATCTTCTTTCCATAACATCGATAAAACCTGTTTTACCAGTAGCTCATTGTATGGCAAGAATATGTAGGGCTTCGCGAAAGAAAAGAGGACCAGCCCCAACGACTCACCACATATGATAAAATATACAGTATTCGCGTCGGGAATATGGCATTTACAGTAAATAAATATAATAAGAGATAATAATTTCTCGAGAGTTTGAACCAGAAGAGTAGTGAGGTACGTCGAGTAGGCGAGTCGGGTCACTGGTAATAAGTGTAAGGAAAAGTCTTCTGAGTTCTGAGATAAGATGGAGCTTATCTTGAGTGCTTTTTGAGGTCCATTTTTATCGATGGCTTAAAAGAATCTACATATCTCGCCGGCGTCGAGAATACATAATATCATGGCCGATCCAACGATACAGACCTTTTGCTGTCATTCCAATAATGAATCGGATATGTCGAACCTAATAATGAAAAAATTTAATACGGATGCTTATAATATTGTGTGTATGCTCTCCTCTACAATGGGAATAATCGGCGCTATCTATCAGGTAAGACATCACATTATCAAATTGTGTTTTCAAATTAAAGTTCACATTACCGTGTTTATAAATATGTTAAGCTTTCTTTCATAAAAAAGTTAATTCTAGTAAATAGTTGTGTGAAACATTCTATTAAAATAACCTCTTGTGTAGAAAGAAAATATATTTTTTTAGTCTTATCAATATTTTCTAAAGTTTTATTTTTATTCCTAAGATAGAATGTTTTCCAAAATTGTTATACAAATTAAAAAATCTCATTGCCCGAAAAATAAATATTTTGCATTTTTTATATGATAATACAATATAATTGGGATTGTACTGCTGTCTTAAAAAGCTTGTAAATTATTAAAGGGTGAATAACTAAACGTCAGAACCATGTAAGTGTTGAGGAAAAATATTTCAGGAGAGCAAAAAGCTTTCTCAAAATTTGAATTATTTTTATACACAAAAATGAGAAATTACATTTGAAAACTGATTGAGCTCTATATATTTACAAAAAAAATTTGCAAAAATTAAATACTTTCCGAGAAAAATATCGCCAAATATCATCCTCTGTCGTAACCATGTATAAGTGCAATGGAAAATATTGTTTTTTAAAACTTTAATCAATATAAAATATATCAGAAAAAAACGCAGGAACATGTTAAAAACAAATAGAAGGCTCCAAATTAAAAAATTATTTCGTCATGAAATATTTGAAAAACGAATGGCGCTAAAACTAATAAATTATTTGTCAAGAATTTTTTTAAATTATGTGAAAAATTTGGGTAAAAATACGAGATACGGGAAAACTAATAGCGCGATTCGATTCAGCTTAAAAAATTACATAAAGTCTATGTGTTTCACCACTTTTTAATAAACCCAATTGGTGATGTAGTGTAAATAAATAATTACATGATATAGAATTTATATTCATACCATAGATAACAAATTGAATGGACAAAAAAATTGTCCAATATACATGGATCGACACAGAATCGAATGGCACGATTAGTTTTTCTGTATCTTGAATATTTAAATAAAATTTTTAAATAAAAATTGTTCGAACAAATTAGAAATAAAATTTTTATTGCCGCAATGTGCGGCTGGATTAAAGAGAATTTTGAAGCCAATAAAACGTGTTATAAAAAAGTAGCACTCACATGGTTATGCAGTGACTCCTTTCAACTCTAAAAATATATGATGTCAAGAGCCAAGAATTAATTGAAATTTATATTTTGTTTGATAAACTAAAGACGGAATAGACTTTTCGTATTTTTGAAAATTGAAAATGATGCCTAATACGTTCTCCAAATATATAGTCATATATATTTCTGGTAGCTTTACGAAATTAAAAGAGACTTTTATTCTTCTTTCAATTTTGTTTTTATTTTATAGTAAAACAAATATACGAAAGTATCCTTCTACTTTTTTTTAGATCTCTAAAAAAATTATTGTTGACGCCAAAATAGTTTCCTAATGTAAAATTACATCTATTTAAAGTATTTAAATTCCAATTCAAAAAATGAATTGATACATTTTTATGATTTATATTTGATGTGGTTTGTCTAGAGTAGCTTGAACCCAAAAGGGCTTTCACCTCCCGTTTTTTCTAATTTCATTTCTGTGATACCTCACGATCACTTTCAAGATCGAAAAGAAAAAAATCCCTGTGGGTATTTTTCAATAAACTTGATTTTTTATATTTCTTAGGAGCTTATAATGTATATTTTAATGTAAATGCCTCTAAAGTGAAGCTTCTTTGGCTTGAAGTCTGTGATTTGGCGACCAAAAAAAGAATTTAAATGTTCAATACCTTCAGATACCTTGAACTTATTGAAATGATTTTAAACAAGGGTATAGTTTTAATAAGTTTTTTTAAAATTTCTCCTTTTCAGATCATTCTGTGTTTAAAGTAGCCTGAATAATAATTAATTTGTGTAAATTTTCCCGTGAAACAATAAAAAATGGAATATCCTATCTCTTTTAGTTTGGGAGATATGACATTCAAAAATAATTTTGTAGTGAAAAAGTTCGCTGAAAATGTTTAAAATTTTAGTTTTTGTAAATTGAATAATTTACTATGTGTCGTAGATAAAAGTTATCCTTATATAATTTAAAGTACTCTTAGTTTTCAGCAAATCTAAGAAAAAATGTTCTGTCTCTCATACATCCGAAGTGACAGCGTCCCGAAAAATACCTTTTTTCATGAAATTTTATCAGGTATTGAGTTTTTTCGAAATAACTTGTTTCTAGTGGACTTCATGTGAAAAGTTGTTTTATGCTAATAATAATACGTAAAATTCGCTAAAAGACATTAATTTCATGCGATGAAATTTTTATATTAATAAAAAGATGGAACTATAATAATCGATTACAATTGAAATTAATTTATTTTAGTATTACACTGAATTGTACTTTTTCACGAAGTGCACCAAAAGTAACATCTTATTTTGAAAAAACTCAATGCTTGACAAACTTTCATGAAAAAGGATTCTTTTCACGACGTTGTCACTTTGGATTTTAGATTTTTTGCATTTGTTCGAAATTAATAGTACTTCAACTTATATAAGTGCGACTTCCATCTACGATTTATAGGAAATATACTAATTTACAAGAACTAAAATTTACAAATTTTTCACTAAAAAATAATTTCTGAAAACCATATATGCCAAACTATTAGAGATAGAACATTTAATTTTTTTATAGTTTTGTGGGAAATTTTAAACACATCTGTTTCAAATAATTTTAATATGTTCAAGGTGTCCAAAGGTATTCAGCTTTTAGAGTTTTTTTTGGACGCTAAATCACATAATGAAGTATATTAAAGAATCCTCATGAAGATTTTTTCCTTTTTGGCCTCAAAATGATCGTAGACCGTAGAGTATCACGGGAAGTTCACGTCTCGTCCTCATACCTGCTTCAGGGCAAGATTATATGTACGGTCTGGCCCTTGTGGACCCTCCGTGGTGACGACATGCATTCCCTACCATCAGCGCACTGTTTAAACCTCTAGTATTTTCCTTACTCTGGAAAACTTATATCTAATAGGTAATTGATACTCAACTGGGGGAATGGAAATAGGAAATGTTGGAACTTTTAGTACCTTATCAAACTATGAATAGGTCGGGAACAATTTTCCTTTCACACTTGTCAGGATGTGGATTAATTCGTGGATATAGGTTTTCCCGAGTAAAGAAAAGACTATGAGGGGTACCAGTTCGCTGGTGGTATGGGACTACATGCCGTCAACACGGAGGGTGCACAACTGCACAAGGGCCAGACTGTACATACGATCTCGTCCTGAAAAAGTTATCAGGCCGAGTCGTCGATCGCTCGAGTATCACAGAAGTCAGATTACAAAAAAACGAGAGGTGAAAGCCCTTTTGGGTTGAAGTCACTCGAGACACACCCTGATGTGTAAATAAAGTTTCAATACAAGTGACGAATTAGGGAAGACTTTTAATCAACATTTTAGGTAATAATGAATTCAATAAAAATTGTTCAACTTGATTTTGTTTCAAGACCTGAAAAAATCAAGGTAGTTTTATTTCGATCTAAAAAGTTAAGTAATAAAACTTGAAGAAATTCTTATTTTCATTCTGAAAAAAAATATAAAATTTAAATTTCTTCATTTTATGATAAATCTTTGAAAACACTTTAATTTAATTTCTGAATGCGAACCGAAATTGGAGGATGCATAAAACAAAATAAAATTGGGGAAAATGTTTTATTTTTGATACTACGACAAAATTCAAAGTCTTTCTTTTTCATTCTGAAGATAGGAAACATAATTTGAAAAAGATGGGGAACAGACATCAGAACATACTTTCTGTATTATTTCTGATAACAAAATAAAGTTGGAATTGAATTACGTACTACGTTTGATACTGCGGTACAAATTATAATAGACATACATTTTATTTTTAGACTTTAAATTATGATTTTTAACTTTTAACTATTTTTTTTCTTGCAAGTAAAATCCATTTTATTTGATTAAGATTGTTATCGACCACAAAAATTAAAGCAAATAAACTAAATTATAATTTGTTTTATTCAGGTGCTACCTCGGGAAGAGTCAAGTTTTGGACATCGGTGGCAAACCTTTTCCGGGGCTAGGGGTCGACAAATTATAATATGGCTTGCTGTAGCTGACCTTTTTGCTTCCTTAGGTTTGATATCACATTATAAAAATATATTTTCACTGTATTCAAAGTTTTTTTTTCGTTCTCGAAATAATAAATTTTTTAAATTTTATTCCCTCTAGGTGTTTTCATCAGATCAGCACTATGGTTGAATTTCAAAAGTATCATGCCCATGGAAGATGATACTGCCAGCATAGTTTTTTGCACTCTTTCTTCGGTGAAGAACCTTCTGAGTTAAATTAGAATTGAAAATAATTATTTCTTTATTTGGAAGAGCAATCAACCCTTGAGGTTTAAAAAAATTAATAAGTACACTTTTTTCTTTTCTTGAAGGAATTTAATGTTTAAATTTCAATGCAGAACATTTTCTCAATATAAGCAAAAAATCACGTAAACAATGATAAGTACGAAAAAAATATTATTCTAAAAAATTAACAAAATATATCGACTGATAGAGAAAAAGTTAGTTTTTTTAGTGGAATATCCCCCAAAAAAATATTTTGTGTAAAAAATAAAATAAAAATGAAATTCCAGGCATGGATACAATACTTTTACATGGCAACTTGGATTTGGACATTGTGCTATGCAGTAGATATGAAACTTCTACTTGGAGAAAGACCAGGTCATCCAAAATGGTACCATGCGATAGCCTGGATATGCCCAGCTGTTCTGACTATTTTTGGACTAGTAATTTTATACGTTCCAGATGCAAAGTAGGTTTTTTAAAATTCCATGTTTTTTAGTTTAATTTTTCTAGTATTACGGAATTTTTCGCACAAATAACGGCCATTTACAGCTTGTTCGTATTACGAAAACTTCCATAATATTAATAGCCCCAGCGCTATACTTGACCTGTTAATCTTACAGGAAATTCCGTAATACTAGCCAGTGCCTTAAACTTGAATAAAAATACAATTTTAATTTTAATTCACAGCTGCCACAGCTTAACGTCCCTATCAACAGCTTTACTGCGAATTCTTCCAAACTACTGTGTCACGTATGTGCTACTGGCAATTGTGATGCTTGTTAATCCAGTATTATATATTTCGTCCACAAAGGATCTGAAAAATGCTGTGACGTGCAGCTTAGCACAAATGACGAGTCGAGAAAGAAAATTGGTGCAAACTGTCAGACTCAAGTTTGCTTTAACCAATCTTGTCTACTACTTCTGTTGGATCCCAAATCTCGTTAATGGGGTTTTATTGTGGATTTTGTGGTTCCAGTTGCCAGTCAAACTAATTATTGTTTTATGGTACATCATGGTTAGTATTTTTTATACGGAATTTAAATTAGCCAAACTTTATCTAAATTTAAGTTTTGCAAAGTCAAAGATTTTTTCGGTCATTGAGATTAAGGCTTTTTGAATCAAAGTATGATTTTAACATTCCTAAGCTTCAAAAATCCGATTATCCAGTCTAGAGTTGCCAAAAAGAGAAAAAGTTTCGAATTTTGTTACGGCTCACTCTAGTTTTGTTAGGTTTCCAAGGAAATTAATTCACGTTCGTTTCAACATGTAATGAATACTCTTCAAGAAAGACGCCTCCGTCATTAATTTTTTATTTCAAACCGTCTAAGCCTCTTTTGTGGTACCACAAAAACGAACCTATAAAAGGGCAATACGTATGAGTTATGCAGAATAATAATCTTATTATGATTTTTTCCACTTTTTTTATAAGTCCAAATGAATGTATAGATTACACAATTTTTTGTATGTGTTAATTAATTTGTTATTAGTTTTAAACTATACAAAAATTTTAGTGGCACTTTTGACAGGAAGAGGCTAGTCGCAGTTTTTGACTAATTTTTTTTCAACAAGTTCCATTACTTTCTTCTAATTTTTTTTCAACTTACTGCTCATTGTTAATAAGATGTTTATTTTTTACAAACAATCGCGATTAATTATGTTTTTCTAGACACTATGGTCTAATTATATTTAAATTTAATTGAATTATAAAGTATCAAACAATAAAACAAAGAACTGAAACAAAAACTTTGACTTTTCACACTGATTAATAAGACCGTAGCATGAAAACATAGTATTAATACGCGATAGTCTGTGAAATAATTGGAATTGTTAAAAAAAAAATTGTTTTCATGAAATTACCATTGCAGAAGGCTTGAATTGACAGAAAGTAATAGAACTTGTTAAAAATGAGACAAAATTATGATTTTTAGCCTTTTCCTATCAAAAGTTGCATTTAAACCATTATAAATTGCTTAAACCCTTCAAATTCATCATATATTTCATCATGAAAAAATCCAAAAATACCCTCGATTCGCGATATTCTGAGAATAAGAAATTGTTTGAAAAAACAAAAATGGTATAAATTAGACAATAATTAGCATTCAGTTGAGACAGGACTTATTTGCAGAAAGTAATGGAACTCGATAAAAACTGATCAAAGAACTTCAATTAACAATTTTTTTACTTCTCCCTGTCAGAAGTTGTATTTAAAATTTTTCTAATTGTTTCAACAATAAAAAACACTAAAAATGTGCACTGTTTACATTCACTAATTAGACCGTAGCATTCACAAAAAACTATTCATTCGCGATACTTTGTGAAAAATAAACTGTTCAAAGAAATAAAAATTATTGAAACAATCGAAAGGTGTCACGGCATAACCATATAAGTACCAATTATAGCAAAACACGCCTTATCGGCGTAAAAATGCTCTAAAATTCCACCACACATTATGGTGATAAAAATTTGATTTTTAAATTGTTGAAGAAATTTTTATTTAACCAATTTGTTTAAATGTACGAGATACGGACAAACTAAGACCGCCATTCGATTTTGCGGAAAGAATTACATAAAATCCATATACTGGACAATTTTTTGCTCCACCCAATTTGTTATATTATGGATATAAATTGTATACCATGTTATTGTTTGTTTATACTACGTCACCAATTGAGCCCATAAAAAATGGTGTAACACGTAGACTTTATGTAATTTTTGTAGGCGAATCAAAATGCCCTATTAGTTTTTCCGTGTCTCGCATCTTTAACCAAATTATTTAAGCAATGAGAAAAAAAATTTCTTGGATAAGCATCTATTAGTTTTTGCGCTTTTCGTTTTCTAATGATTTTGTGGCCAAATTAAGTTTTTGAAGTTTCGAAAAATTGAAAAAATTGCAATTTTTCACTTTTGAGTCATCTGTTATTTGTCTTGTAATAATAGATATCTATCTAATTTTTTTGGGATTAAGTATTTGTTCTTCAAGAAAAATTTTTTTAAATACTTCACAATGTTATTTGAAATAAAGAAAGTTACTATACATAAATATTCATAATTTTTATCAACAAATTATATTAACAGTTGCGTCAGATTTAAATGTTCAGGCAGACAAATATACTGGTTCTTACTAAAACATACTGCTAGTGACTTTGTGATGCTATTTAGCTTGAAAGGTTTATTCTAATTCAACAATTTTAATTTTAAATAAAAAATTATATAAATAATTGCGTTAAATTCGTATATTTTTTAAGAAAAAACTCTTTTGTTTACAAAAACATCCTACGAATAACTTTATGACATTACCTGTCTGGAAAGTTTTATTCTAACATAAGTCAATAAATTCAATTGTTATTAACTATTTTTACCTTCTTGAACATTTTTTAAAAACATCTTTATTAATAATCGGTCTATTTAACATAGTGCTAATGAGTGAAAAATGGTTTTCTCTGTCAAAAATACGAATACTGACCAATTTTTCGCATAATTTGATAATAACAAATAAAATTTTTTATTTTAAACAAATAATTCCAACAAGATAACATCATAAATGTGTTCGTAAGATGTTTTTGTAAAAAAGCTTTTTTTTAATATACAAATAAAACGAAATTGTTTATATAATTTGTTGATAACAATTGAAATGTTTCAATTAGAATAACCTTAGTGGAAAAATGTCCTGTCAGCCTGGTTCTAGGTCAGGCCCAGGTCTGGATTCATCTAAACTGTCTAGTCTGGAAGATCTGATCTGGCCCAGGTCTGGCGCTAGTCTGGCTCAGGTCTGCCCTTATCTAAACCATCTAGTCTGGAAGGTCTGGTCTGTTCCAGGATTGGCGCTGATCAGCAAGCCAAGAAAAAAAAGTTTTAAGTTCGATCAGCCAATTGTTCTGACATTTCAAAAAAGTTACAGGGTGTCTAAACTGATAGAAAATAAGAAAGTCACACTATGAAAACAAGACTTTTTTCTTATCACCTTGATAGTCTGGTCTGGCCCAGGTTTGGCGTTGATCAGCGAGCCAAGAACAAAAAAAGTTGTAAGTTCGAGCGGCAAATTTTGTTTAGACATATTTCGAAAAAGTTACAGGGTGTCTAAAATGATAGAAAATAAGAAATTCACACTATCAAAACAAGACATTTTTTTTATCCCATAACTAGCGGCTAATAAGCCCATAAATAGCGGCTGACCAACCCGTACCTAGCGGCTGACCAGCCCATATCTAGCGCATAACCAGACGGTTTGGCCTGGGACTAGCCAGAAAAAAGTTACACTTTTGGCCAGGCCCAGGCCAGACCGTATGGTCAGCGTCAAGACTGGAAACCAGACGGCCTGGTTTGGGCCAGGCCAGCTCCAAAACATCTTTTCACACGGGAAACCTTTCCAGCTAGCTAACATCGTAATGCTATTCGCAGCAGGTTTTATTGAGAAACAGTATTTTTCTGCATGAACACACGAATATAACGCAAGTTTTAATATAATTTGTTAATAACAATTACGAATACTTATGTACAAGCAACTTTTTTTATTTCAAAAAACATTGGGAAGTATTTGAAAATTATTATTTGTCTTGCATTGTTCATTAACAAAACATTTTAAATGAAATGAAAATGGAAAATCGTTCTCGATGGATCGATACAGAATGTTATGCAAAGTGTTTAAGAAAAACGTCATAATCGCTCAAAAAATGTGACCTGTGACTTAATTTGTTCGCGAAAGTCTATTTCTGGACGACAGTGTGCCGTGACACCCTTCAATTGCAAATTCAGGAACAAATACATAAAATCCTGTGATTTATTCGTTCATTAGAATCTATGAAAAAATGTGAAAAAAGTAATAAATAAGACTAATACGCCGCAAAAATTCCATTTCACTTTTATACCGTAGTTTTTGGGGCTAAGGGGGTATCAAATTAAGAATCAAGGAAGGATTCGTATTCCTTCAAGAATTTTCATGAAATGATGAAAAAGCGCCTATATCTTATTACGTATTTTTTAGAAAAGTGTGTTTTTTTCCATGTTATTTGTATGGGTAACTTTAATGGGTGGGCGGCTCGTGTAAATAGTAACCGATTAAAAAAATTAAAAAAGCGTTTTTTGGGGATTCTAACAAAACTGAGGGGAGCTATAAACAAACTTCAAAACTTTGATTTTTAGTCCACCCAAAACACTATATTAAAAAAAAATATGTCAAAACTTTTCAGTCTCAATTATGCTTTACAATATAAGATTATAATTCAAAAAGGTATCTACAAACAAAGTGTTTCGTAGATTATAATTTAAATATACTTTATTCTCTAAAATAGGTATTTATTTTTGGTATTTTTATTTAACTTAAAAGCAGGTCCAAGATTGTTATGTCCAAAACAGCAAGTCTCAAGTCGTAAGGCCCAAAACTATAATTTCACTTTTGTTCAAAATTAAACGGAATGTGAAGAAAAGTTACTTTTAATTGGCAAGTGAATTAAACGTGGTAGTGGATTTTGTTTTGTTTTTCTTTATTTTCAGTTAGAATTCTGATGTAAAGAATGTGATTCCAGATAGTTACAAATTAACATTTTAAATTTGATATGACTCAAGTATGAAAATTTTTATTTTACAGGCAGTTACGAATCCCCTGCAAGCATTTTTTAATGCCCTAGTGTATCAACGATGGGGTCGTCGAGATAAGTTTCGCTTGGATTGGTGTTATAATCTAAAAAGATTAGGATTCAGCCAAAGTAGAAGAAGCAATTCGAGTTCAGAGGTCAGCGAAATTACTCCTCTGGTAAACTCTAGATTTGGACACACTCCGCACACAAGTATAAACGGTTCCTCCTCTCTATAGAGACTGTGATATTTAGTTTTAACATTATAAGTTCAAATACGACATTGATTGCAAGTTCAAATACGTTATATAGTGAACTCTCACTTTTTCCACGGGCTGAGAAACGTAAACATTCGGATATTCCAAGTCTGCAGGGGCCCCCACCTCTACTGCGAGTCGTGGAGTGATTTGTTTAAGCGACGTTCATTGGCTAACTCTGCCTTGTATCGATGTGCGCGCTGTAAGCATGTGTGCGTCCTTGCATTGCGCAAGAGCTTTCCGCTCTTCGGGCCTCTTTTTGATGGATCAGCCACTGACTCGGGCGAGAATATACAGGGACAGTGGTGGGAGGTGAAGGGGCTTCGCGACTTGGAATATCCGAAAGGGAGAGACTAGGAATAAGTGAGCCTTGGAATAAGTGAGAGTTCACGTAGTACCCACAATACGTTCCTAATAAGCTGTATAATAGTATTTTAAACGAGTGCCAAAGGGAATTGAAAAGTATCATAGATTGCGGTCTAGATTTTTATTCTAATACTTATTTTTTCAATGCTTGAAAAAATATCTACTTTCAATATTTTTATGAACAATATATAGCTATAGGTTTTATTTTCAGATCTTAAAACGATACATAATTGAGTACAAGATTTCATTTTGATTCAGGAAAACGAAATATTTGAAAAAATTGTTGACTGTGTAAATTAGGACTGAACTTTAATGACTAATTTCGCCAAAATTATACGTCTGCTCTCATATTCATGTTATTTAAAATCTTATAGTTAGTATTTTGCGTTCCCCCTTCATTGTACATAGGGCGTATATGCATTTTTTACCACTAATCGGGATTAGAAATAAAGATTGGGAGCTTGCAATGGTAAAAAATATCTAATATTTCGTGAATTTTACGATTATCTGCCACTATAACATGAACGCGCGAACATAGGACATTTTGTGATTGGGTTTATACTAAGCAGGTATATATTTGGATACAATATGCATTTTTACTGCTTATCCAGATCAGAAATAACAATTTGTGAGATTGTAATAGTTAAAAATATATAATATTTCGTGAATTTTACGATTATCTGTCACTTTAACATGAACGCGCAAACACAGAACATTTTTTGATTGGGTTTATACTAAGTACATAGTCCTTCGAACATTTTTTCTCGCAAATGTAATTTGTATGCTTTACTTCAAACGAATATAACAGTGCTTTCAAATTTAAAAAGTTGTGAAAATTGCAATGTTGCCTTAAAATTTAAATGAAATCTATTATAATAGATATTTTTCAACGTTTTTTTTGATAATTTGTAAGCTAAAGTTCTATAGAATCACACGAATTTATCACTATTATTGTAAAAATGTTTGTTTGCATGATGCATTATGTTTAAAATTGATACAAAAATTTCAGATAAATTTTTTTTTCTGCTGACAGAGAATCACGAGGTTTCTATCAAATTTATGAAAAATATATATTGACTTGATTTTCATTATTATTTTTCTACAAATGAGATGTCTCCAATTTTTCAAAAATTTTTTGTTCCAACGCTGTAAAATATTTCTTAAATTAGATTTTATTGAAGTTTCAAGAAAATATTCAAATTTGCTCTTTTTTATAATGCAATATCTTATTTAAAAATTGACAAAATGCCTTCATCCTTGCTTATTTTAAATTAAAATTAAGATCATACTATATAGTATACTTACATATGCGTACATATATAATCGAAGATCAAATAACTTTGATGGAATCATACGTCGAAAAATCCGAAATTGAATCATTACAAATCAAAAACTTTAAGTTGAACAAGTTAAAACTTTTAACTTTGGAATCTGCAACTTACTTTGAAAAGGTCGAAAGCAGGTAATTTAAAATATTGAAAACTAAAAAATTTTTACTTTCAGCGTTCGAAGATAATTTTTAAAGAACTTTTAAACTTAATGCCTTCAAAATTAGATAATTTTAAAAAGAAGCATTTACAATTTGACGAATGAATTATTAACATCCAACCTTCAAAATTGACTAATTTCAAATTGAGAGACTACAAAATTGAACGATTTTAAATTCTAGGTCTTTAATAGTGCATAAGAAATTTATATAAAATAAAACTTTTGAAAAATTAGACAAAATTAGCAAAGTTTGCAAAATTAGACAATTGATACATGAAAGAATGAAAATACAGCTTAAAAATTCAGCAATTTCAAATTAATGCGTTTGCAAATAAACAATGATTTTAAATTAGTTTCAAAATGTTCCAATTTATGCCTTATAAAATTTATGTATTAAAAAAAAGTGAACCATTGAAAATTCTACAACTTGGAAAAATTTTGACCAACGGTTCTGGTTTTAACCACAAAAAACAATGATAAATAAAAAATTCGATTTTGTGGTCATACTATGCGAGATAAGAAAAAATGTGAAAAGACCAAAATTGTGCACCCAAAAAAGAGCTACAAATTTGTTTTTATTTCAGTTGCAGTTGCGTTTGCGGTTACGGTTGCGTTTGCGGTCACTGGTGCGCTTGCGATTGTGGTTGCAGTTACGGTTGCGATTGCCGCTGTGGTTGCGGTTGCGCTTGAGGCTTTTGGTTGCGGTTACGGTTATGGCCGCACTTGCCCTTCGCTTGCGGATTGTGTTTTGGCATACATTTTAAGGGACCAACATGAAAGGTCGAGTTTCTTACCTAGCATTTTTTGAGTAACGTTTCTGGTTTTACCCACAAAAAAAAATGAAAAATGCACTTATTCATTTTTTGATAGGACGCATCGCTTTTGTTATGATCGTAAAAAATAACATTGAAAATAAAAAAATTATGTAAATTTTTGGAAAACGACACAAGATACGAAAGAAAAAATGAATAGGAAAAAGTTGTTCAACCAAAAAAGATCCAGAAATTTGTTAGAAATAATTTTTTCATAGGGCGCGTAGTTTTTGTTTTAATCGTAAAAAGTATACATTAAAAATCAAAACATTAAATTTTTGGTCAAATGTCACTAGCTACAAAAACATAAACAGACAGAAGTTATTTATAGAAAAAAGGTCTACAAATTTGTTATAAATAATTTTTTGATAGAATGCATACTTTTTGTGTTAATCGTAAAAAATAAAATAAAAACGTTAAATTTTCTTCTTTTTGGTTGATATTACAGGGGTAAGTTCTTACCATTATAAAACTAATATACCATAAGTGCCAACTTCAAAAGGAATTTGTTTACAAAAGTTTTAAACAAATTTAAAAAAAACATTCGAATTTCTTAAAATTGGCTTAACTGATTTGTATGGCTTAAATATATGTTTAATGGGGCCACAAAACGTGGACATTTTACTAAGACAGGGAGGGGGTGGGGAGGGGGTCACATTTTACAAAAATATAATACCTTCTCTGATGAGAATGTAAAAATATGTTGTTTATCTTGTACGTTTGCGCTTGCGATTACGGTAGCCGTTGAGGTTGCGGTAGCCGTTGAGGTTGCAGTTGCCGTTTCGGTTGCGGTTGGGGTTGCTCTTGCGGTTTCAGTTGTATTTGCGGTTGCGATTGCAGTTGTGTAGGTATGTTTTTCAATATAATGTTAATAATAACTTGTTTTTTTTTAACTTACTAAACAGAGACATTAAGCCATAGGCTTTGATTATGTTCGTTCAAATTTCGGTTTTAAGTCAACTCTACAGAAATTTCCAGTCAGTTCGAAAAATATAAAAATCATTTCACTGCGTTTTCAAAATATCCCAATATGACTAATCTACTTGATTATTAATTATCTAGAAAATTTTAAATTTGTGTCCATTTGAAAAATATCATTAAGATAATTTGTGAATCTTTGTTGAATCTACTATAAATCATGATTGAAACTAACGGATCTCTTAAAAACAAAAATTGCATCATTTTGAAAATGATCTAACTTTTTGAATTTTGGTATAATCGAAAAATTTCATTGGAATAGTTTTGAAATATATCTGATATTTAGTAAAATTTTGATTATAATTTCTTCATCTATAAGAAGCTTTTCAAAACTTAAATTTGTAATTCAACTTTTCCTGATATTTAATTCTGAAATTTTATGTAAAATACGCTTAAATTACAATAGTGTTCAATTTGAAGTCTTTTTGGTAGGGTCCACACAAAAAATATTTATATCCATGAACACAGCAAAATTTACTGCTGTTTTTTTTATTTATTTTCATTTATTTTTACGTAAATTACAAGACAACTTTTTTATGTGATCCTCTAAAATGTATAGAGTCTACACTTAATCGTTTTACTATTTTGTATTTTTTTTCCGTTTCTCCATAGACGGTAATGAGTTAAACTTAATATGCTGATATCACCTTTCCATTTAGAAGAATCAATCCACCAATCCGTCATACTTTGGTTTTCTTCAGGATAAGGGTCCAAAATAATTCGTACTTGATTTTTTGTACCTTCTTCTCCATTCCCTTGTTCATAGGTTGTATCATAAACAGTCAGGTTGCGAGCATTGACTTCCTAAAAAAAAAACAATACTTTAAATTATTATATTGCTATTTCATAGTTTTGAAAGAAAAGTAATGAATACAAGTTTATATAATAGACTCACCTGAGTGTTATATGTAGTATTTAGGACTCTAACATTTTCTGGAATACTTCCTTCTTGTATAAGAATAACTACATCTAGTATTTTAGCATTCTCAGCTTCTCGATCTGTAGAAAAATGATTAGTTCATATTATTGCTATACATTAGTATTTTAAGCTACTTAATATTAAAACATTCATTTTTTCATGTTATTGTCGGATACTTAAAGACATTCAGAATATTTGTATAAAATTGGTAATTTAAACGAACTAATTATTTTTTTAATATTTGAAAGTCTTATTTTCTTACTTTGAAGTCCAAATTTGGTTTTATGTCCATTTATTCCTCCTTGCTGATCTAATTGATCTATTGCTTGCTGGTGCTTCAAATGGTAAAGATATTTTAGTACTATGAACAAAAAAAAAAATTATTAAAATATCCATGATTATTGATTATAATATCTACTATATTGAAAAAAAT
Organism: Andricus grossulariae; assembly: GCA_011634705.1. NCBI lineage: Eukaryota > Metazoa > Arthropoda > Insecta > Hymenoptera > Cynipidae > Andricus > Andricus grossulariae. Next base: position 18,553 of record JAABKJ010000916.1, read on the forward strand.
CAAACTTACGTGACTGGACAAGAATGAAATGAATCAGTAAGAAAAAAATTATTCCCAATTTTTTGTTCATAATGAATCTGGAGAACGACTAAATTTACGCTGATTAGTTAGTGACTAAAAGAAAACTATAAGTCGCAGCCTTACTTCGTTTAAGTTTGTTCAACGACTTGAAGCCGGGTTTTTAACCACTTTTGACCTGTATGCGTAGTATTTATGCCTGGACATGGTATTGATAACAATACCTTTTGTTTTGATTATCAATATGCAAATTACTCATACTCATTCAATTGTTAAAACAAAAAGATAAACTTAGAAGAAAGAATATATAAATCACAATACAATTTGTTTAACTTTATAGGACGTTTGTGAGTATTGCAAAATTAAAAAATTAAAACCAAAAAGCTGGGGAAAATCCAAGGAACAATCTGGAACATGTTTGAATAATGAAACAGATTTTTGTAGAAAATTAATATTTATTTCAATTATAGTTCAAGAAATCGACAAGGGGAAGCTTCATACTTCGAAGTATAGATTTTAACAAATTACAATTAAAATAAGGTACATTTTTTAAAGTTTTTTGGTCATAAGTCTTATATAGTTTTGAATTAAGTCTTTTTTGAATTATCATTGCCATTTATCCATCTTGTAATCGTATATTATTCTCAAGATATTTTTTGGCCGATCTTTAGTCGAAATATTTCGTTTATAAAGAGATTTCTTGCGTTATAATACCGCCTTGATTTGTGGATATAATACTGGTTCCACCTGTATTTATGACGCCACCTGAGTTTATTACTACAGATTGACTGTTTCCAAATTGATTGACTCCAGAATGAGGCGCGTTTTGAACCAATCGTTTTTTTAATTGATTTCCATCCCAGATAAGGGAGTTGACTGACCAATCTATTACTTTGGCTCCTTCAGAAATTATTTGTACGTTGTGGATAATACCGTTATTTTCATTGCCAATCGAATACACCGTGGTTTTGATAGTTAGGAGTCGACCATTAACATTCTGGAATAAAAAATTAACTATATCTTAGATAAATTCACACATTAGAAGAATTCATTTTTGAAAGTTTTTTTTTTATATTGCGTTTGTATTAATTTTACTATCTAAACCATTTGTAATAACATACATTTCAAATTTTTCCTTGTATCGACACAAATCATGTAAAATGAAATCAAATCTCTATATTCATGAGCAAGGCTTGTCACCAATTGGTGATTTATATTGTTTCCATTAATTACTTCAACTCCTTCATTCTTGCTTTTTACAATATCCGAAATATATATATTATTAACAATTTGAAAAATACACTGTCCTCGGGTTTAAGCCCATTTTTTAATCAAAAAAACTATGACCATTGTTAGCAAAACATGAACTTTTCGTTTTTACTTTTTCAAAAATAAACTGATAAGAATAAAGAATTAATAAAAAATCTGATTTTTTTATACAGTCGAACTTCATTTTCAACCACCTTGATTGGAGCCTTCCGAGAATAGACGCCGCGCCGCGGTTTCGGATGAGAGGAGCCGCGGGGCCGAAAGGGGAGGTCGCCCGTGGTCAATCAAGCGTGAAAAAAACAGGAGCGTAGCGAGAAAGCTCTGTAACTTAATGACTAGCTAGATAACTGCGTCACGACGCTGCGTTAGCGCACTCTCAAGCGGGAAGCACACATGTTTGCATAGCGAATAAGCACGATAGCGTGTTCACGCCGACCAGCGGTGGGGCTCCGATGCTTGAAGCCGATCGGGCCGATCGGACCGATCGGATTATTTCGTGCGATCGAATTCGAAACGATGGCTTTTAAGCCTCTTTTTATATCGTATTGGGTAGACAGAAATCTTAATAATTTAAAAAAAATGCTCAATTTAAAAAATATTAACTATTACTGAAACTGAAATTATTGCAAAAATGTTTTGGACCGATTCTAAACGTTTTTCCAATTCGTCAAAAAAAGAATAAAGAATGTTTTCAAATGTAAAATTATATTTTTTTAAACTGGCAACTTTAATAAGCAACAAATTTCTTGGATTAAAACTTATATTAATAAACATTTTTTGACAACTTATGTTCAAATATGTATTTATGTAGTAAAAATGATTGTACTTATTAATTACATAACATTATGTTTTACTACGAAAGATATTAATAATTTTATATAAAAAAAAAGTTATTCTCGGAAAAAAATCTCACGCTTGTTATTTTTGAAGCATGGAATAAAAAATATAGGTTGACTTTCTTTACCTCAGTAAGTGTAGAAGTATTCGCTGAACTTACTCCGGAGGGAAGATGTCCTCCTTGAATTTGCTTTACTGTCTCCATTAGTTCGTCCTGTTGCCCTAAACGATATCAAAATTAGTTAGTTTCAATTATTTCAAATAATTTGAATAATGCACAATACATTATCTAGTCCGGCAGATAGTGACCTCTTTTTATGTGAATTGTGCAAATCGTGTCACAAGCAAGTTTTTTTTGTACACTGGAGTCCCGCTTTACCAGGCGTTTCGGAGGTACACTCAATGGCCTTCACGGTAAATCGGGACTCTCCAAACTGTTATTCTTCTCCTTTTTGCTTGTGGCTTCTTATAGTGCTGAACCGTAAACTGCGCAACTCCGCTGAACTTGCAAGCGTCTCTCTCTCGCCCCCTTGGATACCCTTATACGGTATATCAGGATACGATAAAGCGGGACTCCAGTGTAATTGAATTCTCAACAACATTTTTAAGATGGGAGGCATCCGCACGTTATTAAAAATAAAAAATTCCTTTTTCCGGTCAAACAATCCAAGATACACGAAAAAAAGTTCCCGAACAAAATTGTTTACTTTAAAGATATCTACAAATTTTCTTGAGACTGTTTTTTAATAAGATGTATATAGTTTTTCTTCTAATCGTGAAAAAGGAGAACGTGTTTACGTAGGGGGCACATTTTTTAAATAATATAAAAATTACAAAATTAAAATTTAAGAATTTTCATTCAGATTAAAATCAAATTCAAAATAAAACCAAGAATCTAATGACCAAATTTGGACAACCACCATAAAATGCTCCTATTGTAATTAAAAAAAAAATTTCTTTGGACAAAAATAAAAAAGAGGAAAGAAAAATGTGAGGGCAACCAACCAAATCCCCTTCCTTCTCTGTTTTTATTTCTTTCGTCTTTTTTATTTTGATCAAATCACAATAAAAAAACATTTATAATATTTAACGTTTCGGTGCTCATACAGCACCCTTACCAAAGTAAGAAATATTAAAGCAGGTAGGAACAGTTACGAGCCAACGATGCTCTCTCTTCGATACCTGAGAACCATCGTTGGTTCGTCACTGTTGAACCTGCTTTAATGTCTTACCTTGATGAGAGTGCTGTATGAGCACCGAAACGTTGGTAAATATTATAAATGTTTTTGTATTGTGATTTGATAATAATAAAAATAAAAAAGACGAAAGAAGTAAGAAAAAATAGAAGGAAGGGGATTTGGTTGATTGCCTTCTCATTTTTCTTTCCTCTTTTTGATTTTAGACCAAAGAAAATGTTTAATTTTTTGTTTTAATTAAAATAGCAGCATTTTATGGTGGCTGTCCAAATTTGTTCGTTGGATTCTTGGTTTCACTTTCAGGAATTCTATAAATTAATTTAAAAATTTCCAAAAAAATCAGCAGGAAACTGGTCAGTATAATTATTTGAATTACAAAAAAATGTTGAAGAAAATATGTTAAAACTTGTTTTTTTACATAAATCACGAAACTTTTCTATAATTATTACCACCAGTGCCTAGGTGAACGAGAAACCGTTCCTTAGAGTGCCAAATACATTTTTAAAAAATGACTCTGTGATGCGAAATGCATAATTGTTTACCTTATCCGCCGAGACTAATCCTATTTATAATTTTAAAAATCTGGTTGAATTTTTCTGGCGAATATAGAATTCCGATTTAACAATAGTAAATAGGGCTAGAAAATAAAAAGTTTGAGTCCTTTTCAAAAATAATATAAATTCAACAATTCTTACTTTGAAGTTCCGCTTGTCTTTTCCTTTCTTCTTCTTTTGCTTGTTCTGCATATCTCTTCGCTTGCTGTTCAATAGCCCTTCCTTGTTGTTGCAAATCTCGCGACAGCTGTCTCCCAAAATTGTGCATATTTTGCTCGAAATTTTCAGCCCAAGAATCTAGAAACCCTACACAATTATGAAAAAAATGATAGACAGCAAAGAATAATTTTATTATCTCGTAATTGTATTTGTTAACATTACTAATAAACCGTATGGTCTTAAATTCATTTTACCTTGAGAAAGCACACTGACAAAGAGAAAGGATGTGATCACAAGTACAACAAATTTCTTCATGATGATATGTCTTCTCTCATACTCTTTCCAAGTATGAATAAAAATCCCCGGTCTTTGCGAGCTTTTTTAACAGAAAAACAATCCAAAGTGTTCTATTTTAAAACCATGACGTGTTCGGCTTCATGCTTGCCGCACATTAATTTATACGTTTGTCGACCTTCACCACTCTCTTTCTGTGTAGTCAATAGTCAATATGTATATGCATTGAAACTCGATTGTAATCTTCCAACAACGCAAAACAAAACAGAAAAGAAATTATTTATGAAAACTTTTTAGACACGTTTCACTCTCTTCATTCTTTTGTGTTGCATTTGAAAATATTTTTTTTACCAGAAAGGTTTCTATTTTCGAAAAATGAAAAACAATCACATTGTTATTAAAAGAATTTTCATGATAAATAACAAAAATTGATCGTACAATATCTACAAATTTTTAATTTTAAAAGGGACACTTCTGAATGTGAGAAATAGTAATAATATTTGTATATTATTTTGAAATTTGAGTATTAATCTGGGTACAAATTCAAGATGTATAAGGAGTTCGATGGAAATAAGCGCGAGAGCCTTTGAAAATACATCTCACATAAAATATTGTTAATAATCAAATTACACCTACCTATACTGTTAGGAATCAATACAGAACTAAGTAAAAATTGATTTAATATTGATATCCGTCCAGAGGTTGGGAGGTAATAAACAATCGGAAAATGTTAAAGAGCCAATTAAAACCATTGAAACCAGATAAGCTAACCTACGCGCACGCGCATATATAAGCTTCCGTGCGTATATAAGCTTCCTTGCGTACCAGCCAATTTTTACACAAATGAGCCAGGAGAATTGAGGAAGCGAATCCTTTTTAATATTCACAAAAAAAGGTTTAATTTTGAACGTTTTTAATTTTAGATTATTAATTCTGAGCCCTAATTTTGAAACTCGAAAATATTACATGGTGTGATTAACTATTTTTGTTATCTGTAAAACAATATACATCTTCCGTAAAATCTCATGAAATACTTTCCAACCTTTTAAGATAATTTGAAATCCCTGAAATCCGTAGAAATCCCTAGAAGTTCGTAGAAATTTCATTTCATTTCATTTATACTCTATAGTTTTCTAGAAATCCGTTGGAATCCTTGCAATCTTGTGAATATCATTAATATCCTGGATACCCTTTCAAATCCTAAAAAAAACTCTGAAATTCTACGAAAAACTTTGGAAATCTTTAACAAATTTTGGATTTGAAATCTATAATATCTTTCAAGATTCCTTAAAAAATGAGGATATCTTTAAAACCCTCTTCGAAGATTTTCAATTCAAATTCAACCCCTCTTTGAAACCCCGTAAAATCCACAAAATAAAATGAAGTCCTTTAAGATCCCTTGAAGTCTTTGATATTTTTTTTAATTCCTTGCAATCCTTTAAAATACCCTAAACCATTTTTAATTCAGAAATTTTTCATCCAAACGCTAAATAATTTACACGTATGAAATGAAAGCTTTCAACAATTTTAAATTCAAAAACTTATTAAATTAGAAGATAAATTATTTTAATTTTAAATGTTTTCAAATTAATGATTGTTCAATTGTTATTTGAAAATCAAAATTCAGCACTTTTATTCACGAATTAAAATTTTTCAAACTGCAACAACTAAAATTTTAACGTTCAAAGTTTAAATTTAGCACTCTGAAATTTTAACGATTCAAAGCTTGATATTTCAAACAATTCAGTTTCCAATTGTTTAGTTTTGAATATTTGATTTATAGTTGCTCATTTAAAATTAACAGTTAAATGTTGCTCAATATTAAAACATTGTTTTTTTTAATTCAATGGGTTAAAAATGAGATATTATTGGTTGAAACAATATTAGAATATGATTTTAAATTGAATAAAAGCATTTAATCATGAATCTATTAATTTTAAATTATTTTAAAATTGAAAATATTTTATGAAGTTTTATGACGTTTACATTTGTTTAAACTACTAAGGTTTGTGAATTGAAAAAGTTCCATTTTTATCGTTAAAATCTGTACATTGTTTAATTTTGAACAGTTTCCGAATCATCTTATGAGATTTATCATTGTTAAATATTTAGTACTCGAACAGCAATTAAATTTTAGAAATCATTAATTTATTTATATTGACATTTGATCAATTTAAAAAGTTTTTTAATGAAAAAAGTTCAATATCAAAAGCTTTTAATTTTTTATCATGTAAATCTTCAAAACTGCATTTTAAAATTCTTTTTATTGAAAATGTAGGCTTTAAAACGAAGACCTAAAATTAAAGTTTGTGATGTAAACTATTTTAGAATTACAGATTGTAAACTGAATGATTTCATTTTTAAAAAGTTAACAATTCAACTTAATACTGAAAAAAGTTAAGATCGAACTTATTTTAGGTTGCATTCCATCATTTAACATGAAATTTGTGATATTTAAAGTGATTGAATAGTTTTGTCTTCTAAAAATATGCAAAAATTCCCGGTCAAAAAATAAATTCAGTATTATTTCCAGGTTCAGTGGCTGGATTGATAATAATCCTACAAAATTCTTTAAAATCTCATTAAATTCCTCGGTACAAGGTATGTTTTTTCTAAGGGGCAGTGTTAACTAAAATTGCAATATTAAACGAAAAACAGGCAGTATTAAACATTGATTTCGAAAGAAAGATTATTTGCAAAAATTAATCATCACCCAAAATATTTTCAAAACATCTCTCATCTATCATCACTGATTACCGATTTGCGGCGTAGTCGAGAATGATGACTTCAATGACCTTTTTTTAAGTTTTTTTTAGCATTGCATTAAGAAAGAGAGATAACTTCAAAACACAATTATTACGCGAAATATTTCCAAACATCTCTGTAAATACTGATTATCAATAACTCGTCTCCTATTCTAAAATGATAACTTCCATAAGTTCAATGACCTTTTTTTTATTATATAAATAAGGCGAATCGCCCACCAGGCAGTATTAAAGTTTCGTTAGAATATATTCTGCCTCGATATTTTAAAAAATACACTATACTCTTTAAAATTCTTTGAAATTTTGAAAATCCCTTAAATCTCATGAAATTCCGTACAACATCTTGAAATGTTTAATATCTTTTAAAATTCCTTTAAAAAATGTTTAATCTTTGAACTCCGCCTAGACCCCATAAAATCCCACGAAAACTATAGAAATCCCTAGGAGTCCCGTAAAATTTCATTCCATTTTATTCACTCCCTAAAGTTCTCTAGACATTTTTTGAAATTCCCTGAAATTCCTAGAAGTCTTTGAAATTCTTTGATATCTTTCTAGAAACCCTTGCAATTTTGGAAATTTCTTTGAATTTGTAAAATATCCTGAAATCTTTCAAAACCCTTAAAATTAATCAAAATTTTGTAAATCCTCAAAGTCTTTGGAGAACCAATAAAATTGTAAATTCCTTGAAATGCTTTGAAATCCCATGAATTATCTTGAAATTTTTAATATCTTTTAAAAGAACCCCACAGAATTTGTACAGAAATTGGCTTTCGGCTAACTTGTTTGTAATTGAGGGAAAATGTAGTTCATGTCATGGTGATCAAAAGTCTCAATGACGACAACTGTAAAAAATGGGGTTTTCGTGGTGTAATTGGGGTTCACATATCACTAGGTGTGGATTTGAAAGGGGTCAATTTTCAGAGTGTATGACATTTTTCTCTCTAGATACCTGAGGAGATTAGCTCCAGTTAAGCCAAAAATATATGTGCAATAGGTTATTGCTGTTTGAATATATGCGCTATATGTCACCGTAACAATCATGGTTTGAACTATGGTGCAGGCCACAATCACAGCCATAAATGTAGGCATTTATATTATACAGAGAGTTTTATTTTTAAAGTCGCACCTCAATAATTTTTCAGGAAAGCGTTTTATGCTAAGAAGATTGAGACAAAAGTTGAAGGGTTTGCAGGGAGGCATACGATAGTGACCTTGACTTTGACCTTGGCCTTTATTCTTGAGACTTTTTTAAAGGTTAACTTGAGTTTTTTGAATAGAAGCTTCCTTTTTAACACTGGAAATGTAACACTAGTGCGAGGAATTCTGCGTTCGATACCTCTATTTTATTGTCGCAAACTCATATCCCTGGGGTGTAAAGGTCATGTAGGGATCATACAGGTTACTTATTGAAAAAATTGTAAATAACTATAACAAACGTTCAAAAGAAATTCTAATTACTTTTATTAAAATGAAGTCCTTGCGATAAATACATGTACCATTGCCGTCATTCAGTCGCTACAGATTTTAGATGTAGCCTCCAGGGTCTACAACGAGAACGTAGAAAGTTGAATTTTGAGACCCCACACAGTCCAGCCAATCAAGGCAAGACGGGTTGCTCAGTCGTGCATATCCCAGATACCATAGCACTCTAGAAACATGTGCACATGTACCTAGAGTCCGAGCTCCGCTTTGACAGGTACAATAGTATCCAAAAATTACATCATTATCTTTTTCGACATGATTATGATCGTCTTCAACATCAAATCTATATGCTATAGAAAGTTGATGCTGACGATGAAAATGCTGACGATGAAAATATTGGCAATATTTCTGAATATTAGCGAAATACCCTCAAAAATAGTATTGGACAAACAGAAGCAAAAGTCAGTAGGCGAGCGATGATATTCTGAATAACTGTCCTGGAAAGGATTGTTGTTGCAAAAAAACCACCGTACCTTCCACGCATCGAATGAGAATATTCACTAAGGGAGCGTCCATAAAACACGTAGCTTGTTTCTGTTTTGTTTATAACGTTGTGTTCCTTATCACTTAACAGCAACTGTCTTTTCGTCTTCATTGAAACAAAAGAAGAACAGGCTACAGACCACCATAACCCACTGCGCAAGTCTACAGCACGTCATGATCCACTGCGCATACCTACGAGCCACCATGACCAACTGCACATGCCGACAACCTTCCAAGGATTACTGCGCATATATTTTTGGCTTAACTGGAGCTCATCTCCTCAGGTATCTAGACAGAAAAATGTAATACCCTCGAAAAATTGCCCCTTTTCGAATCCACACATAGTGATATTTGAACCCCAATTACACCACGAAAACCTCATTTTTTTACGATTGTGGTCGTTGAGACTTTTGATCATCGTCACATGAACTACATTTTCCCTCAATTATAAACAAATTAGCCGAAAAACAATTTCTGTACGAATTCTGCGGGGTTCTTTCCTGGAGATAAATTGCAGATAGATTATAATAAAAGTAGGGACAATTTTTTTCTGCAAGACAAAAAAATTATAAAATGCATTTCGTAAAGTAAATCGATAGACTTCTGAATTACACAGTGGTACAAGAGACAATTCTTTTTTTTCGTTATGAGCAAATGATATATGATTTATTGTAGAATTTTTTATACTGAAGCCGAATCCAGCCTCAGAGTTTCTCTAACATGTGAGGTTTTTGAGATGTTCTAACCTAAAAGTGCAAAAAAGGCGATTTCAGCCTATATTTGAGGTTATGTAGCATCACGATTTTTTTTCAAAAAACTCTATTTAGAATTTTAAATTAAAACTCTTGCCCTTTCACCTGGGTTTGAAAGGGCAAAAGTTGTACGTACTTGTATAGATAATACTAATTTTCCTAGAGTTGAACTGCAGGTAACTGATAATGAAGGAAACGACCACTTTTCTCTGCAAGACAATAATACGATTAAATGATAAGAATAAGTACAAGCGTAAGTCAAGAGTTTTTTCCCCACGGTGTAGTATTTGGACCGCCAAAGAGCCTCTGCAGATGTTAATACCAGGTATTAAATCTATACGGATTGTATATGAAAAAATGGTTTCAGATTCAAAATCGCATGTTCTTTTATAAAATTATGTTTGCAATAGTAATCACACTTAATACCTCTTTGAAACAAGCATATCTGTGTGTGAAGTGAGTAGAAATGTGTGCGTTTGACTCTAGGATTATATTTTGGTATATATTAATTCTTGGTCACTTTCCATGCAATTCATGTACTAATCTATGGTCTTTGAAAACTAAGAATTTGTTCGTACCGTCCACGGTGATGTGGCGTGGTAATAAGTAAGTAAATAGCAGGTTGCATACATGATACCTTGTTTATTTTTGACACGCTGACAGTATGGAACGTCACTTCTTGAAGTAATTGCTCAAACAACATACTTATGGGCGATGAAAAAAAAATTTGATCAATATTCGCTGTTTCTCGACAGTGCTTTTAAAAAAATACATTTACATCCAGTCCATATGTCTTCTATGTTCTATCTATATAGTGTACAATAACGTAAAGATGTTTTTGTGATGGATATTTTGGCTCTGCTGCAAGGTTCATTGGGATTTGACATGATTCATTTCAAAGCTCAGGAGCTTCTGAAGCTCAGAAAAATACACAGAAGACTAAACTGGTCGTCATTTTTTTTATTTCTTTTTTTAGTTGTTCAATTCTTAAATTACATTTTCGACGTCCCATTTTTATGTAACCTCAATTTAAAAAACTAGAATTTCAATTTTACATATTCAAGCTTTTTTAAAAGTTCACGTGGATGAATAAAATTATTATTCTCCTTCATAAATATGATGTGCATTGATATTTTAACTTGAAATATCATCGAAAGATTACTCTCTCGTAACAAGCTCACTAAATAAAAGAATCATATTCTATTACTACGATCATTATTTTCGCCCACCTTCCACTCACAGGTACGCATGACCTGGTACTTCGCTACTAAACACGATCACTAAGCGCAGCAAGTGCTTAGCATATTCGTTGGTGTCAGTCGTTGTTTTGAGACAAACAAAACTTCAAGCATATGGTAATACCCATATACACAAAAAAGTTGAACATTTAAATGTCAAAAGTCAAAAATTAAAAATATGATTATCACAATCATCGGCCGTATACGCGGGATGGCCATAGAAGGCTATGCTAGCCGCTATCATCGTTCACGCCCAGAAAACTCCGAACGATACGGCACGTGTTGTGCAATAATTCCTTCTGAATTAGATGTAACGAATTTCGAGCTTGCAGTTCTTCCAAGATATATAAGCACCTCACATGAATGTTCCCAGTGGAGGTCACGACCGGGTGGATTGCGACTTTGTTCATCCTCCACACGCTCAAGATCTCCTGCCTCAGCTTATAAATATTTCTGGATCTTCTTACTGTATCGGAGCCTAATGTTTTTGTTCAGGGAAACGCTTTTGTCTATTATTCTTATATGTTGAGCACGTTTATCTGTACAGAGGACATCTGGACGATTGTGTCTGACTAGGTGATCAATCATAATAGTTCTGTCGCAGTAAATAAGATGGTGTTCGTTCTCTAGTACTTCAGCTAGGCTATATTTGTAGTAAAGCTTAAATCTCTCTAGTAAGCCAGTGTTCATGACAATTTGTTGTGAATGATCCCAAGAACATCATGTCTGCGTGTGTATTCTTGCGAGGCAAGCATCGTACAGCCATCAGTGATGTGCCCGATATTCTCATTGGGATCTCCACAGAGGCGGCATCTGTCAATCAATGCCGCCATACTGAGGATATGTTTTTGGTAAGTCCTTGCCTTGATTACCCTGTCCTGGATGACAATAACAAATCCCCGCCTTAACCGGATGTTTGAAGCATCACTATCCACGCAAGGAAGATCTAACGTTTGGGGGTGTTGATTGTGCAGCTGTTTACCTCGCCATTGAACAGCTGGCTTTTTAGCGTTGAGATATCCGGTGTTCTGGAAATCAACAGCTGCAAGTTTTAAGGAGGTATCCAGGTCAACTCTACAGACGTAGTCGTCGAGTGAGATGTTAGTCCTGTTTTGGAAATATTCGCGAAATCGCGTAACCTGAGAGTCACACAATTGACGAAAATCCAAGATCCCTCTGCCTCCAAGCTTGCGTGTCAGAACTATTCTTTCTACAGATATCCTTCCATTGTGCATTCGGTGCTCAGAAATTTTCATGCGGATGATTCTGTTAAGCCTCTCGAGGTCCTTTGTGATGTTCCTTGCACTGAGACCAGACGCTAGGATCAGACTAAGCTGAGACGAAAAAGCAGTCTCTAGCGCCTTTTTAATTACAGAGTGGAGCGGACCCTTCGCCTGCAATATGCCAAGGTACCTGTAAGATTCATCAGTCATCGTGTGTGACTGCGGCCCTCGCTTCGCTGGGGCAGCAAATTCACCCTCGTCAAAATAGCCTCTTTTACGCCTTTGATACGCAATATACTATTTTTGACCTTTTAACAGTTTCAAAAATATGTATATACGGAAAATATTCAAAAAGGCTTATGAAGTATGTTAAGGAGGACTTAGGAAAATATCAAATAATGTCACTTTTGAATACAAGAGTGACCAACTAAGATTGCGATAGCTGTGTCAGTATTATTGTTCTTTTAATGCCCATGGCTTATGATTACTGTCAATCAATCATGAGTGAAAGAAGCTTTTGTCAAATGACCAGTTATCAACAAACCAAGAGCAACGACCTTGCCCATCTACAGTGAGGATTTCAAAGAAAATAGATCAGTATCAGGTGATGAACTCTTAAACTTTTTGAAGCATTTAACGCCACAAAAAATTCCACCCAAATGCTTGATCAAGGTAGTAAAACCTTCTTTGTTTAACAATGATAAATAAATAACTAAATACGCTGCAAAAGCATGTGCGTGAGCGCTAGGGTAAATGAAAGCATCGTTTTAAGTCGCAAAACAACCTAATATGTTTCGATGGCATAGGAATCAGGACCTAAATCGGTTGAGAAATAACCTAAAAATAATGAAGGACATTGTGGCCCAAAAAAATAAAGTCATTTCTGAATCTACGCCCCTTGTTTACCTTAGCTACGCTCATTTTAAAATCCTTAGATTTGTCGTTTTGCCTTTGATATCACAATCCCTAACTCTTAGCCGGCCGAGCCGGCAACATATGACTTCAATGCATTTTTTAATGTCAAATCCAACGGTGGGCTTATTTTTTCAACATCTTGTACGGTTACTGTTTCATGTATAGATGACAGTATTTGGTAATGTGTAATTATCTAATACAGTAAGTGTAATAATAATAAACATATCAAAAATAAGTTTTTTACATTGTTAAATTACTCCAACACATTTTGCATCCGCTACACTTTACATTTTTCGGAACTTTCATATAGACTTTATAACTTGCGCACCAATACATCTTACATTGTCTCGGAGTTTGAACACTATTAGAACGTTCCATTATTATATCATTAAGCCGTTTCCCTTTCGGGGTGGGCGTGAATTTCTTGGTTGGAAAGTAGTGATGTGTGGATGGGTATATAGGTGAAGGATAGATAGGTATATAGGTTTAAGGTATAGATATTTTAGATT
>JAABKJ010000917.1:7754-32246 GCA_011634705.1 Andricus grossulariae
ATAAAATAGTAAAACTTTCAACGAAATAGTTGCATTTTTAACTAAAAAAGAGAAAATTCGAACCAAGAAGATTAATTTTTTAACAAAAAGACGAATTTTCGAATTAAAAAAAAGATTCCATCCAAATTTTCACTTCCCATAGTTAACATATTTATTTAAAAGAATTATTTTTTAAACTAAACACAGAAACTAATTTTCAAAAGGAATATTTACATTTTTAGTTAAAAGAATTCATTTTCAACAAGAAAGAAAAACGAATTTTCAATCCAACATGAATTTTTTAATTTAAATGATCTTCAACGAATAATATAATATATTTTAACTTAAGAAGATTTTAATTGTAAATAAAAAACTATTGAATTTTACCAAAAAGACGAATTTTCAACTAAAAAATATAAGATTCCATTCAAAAATGGAAAAGTTACATTTTCAGTTGAAAAAATTAATTTTTAAATAAAAAAAATTAATTTTTAACCAAAGAGATGAATCTTCAACCAAAAGGATCAATTTCTAACGAATTATTTAAACTTTCATACAAGTAGTGGAATTTTCAATTAAAAAATATACATTTTTAACAAAATAGTTAAATTTTCAACCAAAGAGAGGAATTTTCCATTAAAATGATGAACTTTCAACTGGAATATTAAATTTTTTAGTTAAACAAATTAATTTTCAATAAAAAAACGGATTTTTAACGAGACATTAATTTTCAACTGTAATTATGAATCTTCAACAAATAATGTAATAATTCAACCAAAAATAATTTTAAGTTTTAATAAAAAAGACTTGAATTCAAAAAAAAAAAAATGAATTTTCAACTAAAAAATATCAAATTTCACCCAGAAATGGAAAAGTCACATTTTCAGTTTGAAAAAATTAATTTTAAACTCAACAAAAAACGAATTAAAAAAAGAGTTCAATTTTCAGAAAAAGAGATGAACCTTCAACCAAAAAAAAATGTTTAACAAAGTAGTTCAACTCTCACCCAAGTAGTGAAATTTTCAATTCAAAAAGATCAATTTTCAGCAAAATAATTAAACTTTCAATCACGGAGATAAATTTTCAATTAAAATGATACATTTTGAAATGGAATATTTAATTTTTTAGTTTAAATAATTAGTTTTCAACAAGAAAAAAATGAATTTTCAAAATTTAGTTCCAACGACATATTTGCATTTAGAACCAAAAGAGAGGAAATTTCAAACCAAAAAGAAAAATAACAAATTTAATTTAATTTAATTATTTAATAACAAATGTTAAACAAAATAGTTCGATTTTCCATCGAAGAGATGAACGGTTCATCATGAACCTTAAGAAAAACAAAAATTAGTAACAAATTATTCCATCTTTCACCCTATTAGTCGAATTTGCAATTATTATAAAATAATTATTAGAATCGTTATTATTTTGGTTAGAATAAATAATTTTCAACCAGAAAAAAACGAATTTTCAACTACAGATAAATTTTTAACATCAATGATGAACCTTCCACGACTAATTTAATAATTCAGACAAATTATATTTTTATTTTAAATGAAAAACAGTTGAATTTAACGAAAAAGACGAATTTTAAACTAAAAAAGATCAATTTTCAGCCGAAAATGAAACAGTTACATTTTCAGTTTAAAAAATCAATTTTAAACCAAAAAAATTAATTTTCAACCAAAAAGTTAAATTTTTAATTTGAGAGATGAATCTTCAACAACGAAAAATGAATTTTTAACAAAGCAGTTGAACTTTTAACCAAAGAAATAGATTTTCTACGAAAATGATGAATTTTTAACTGAAATAATAACATTTTTCTGTTAAAAGAATAAATTTTAAACCAAAAAAAAAAAAGCAATTTTCAACCAGAGATGAATTTTCGACTGATATGATGAATCTTCAACAAAGAATGTAATATTTCAACCAAAAAGGATTTTAATTTTAAATAAAATACACTTAAATTTAACCAAAAAAGACCAATTTTCAACTAAAAAATATCAAATTTCACCCAGAAATAAAAAAGTGACATTTTCAGTTTTGAAAATTAATTTTAAACCAAAAAACAAAATTTTCAATTGAAAAATTAATTTTTAACAAAGCATTTAAACTTTTATACTAGTAGGGAAAATTTTAGTTCAAAAAAATTAATTCTCAACCAGAGGTGAATTTTCAACTAAAAAAGGGACATTTTCACCCAAAAATAGAAAAGTTATATTTTCAGTTTCAAAAATTAATTTTATACCAAAATAAAACAAACTTTCAACAAAACAGTTTCATTTTCAACTGATGAGATGAACTCGTGAACAAAAATATTATTTTTTAACAAAGTAGTCTAAATATCACCCAAGAAGTTAAATTTTCAAATAAAAAATATCAATTTTCAACAAAATAGTTAAACTTTCAACCAAAGAGATCAATTTTCATCTGAAATTATGAATCATCCACAAATAATGTAATATTTCAAAAAAATTGTTTTAATTTCAAATAAAAAACAGTTATTTGAATGAATTTTCAAATCAAAATTACGAAATTTCGAAAAAGAAAGATTTCAGTTCAATTTTAAATACCAAAATATGAATTTTGAACAAAAAGTTCAGTTTCCACCAAAATAGCAGAATTAAAAAAAAATCTGTATTATCATCAGAGAATAAGAGAAAATTATTAACTTTTTTTTCAGGCTAGATAGAGCTATGAATTAAAAATCTTTTTTTTAAATTAAGGTCGAAAAGAAATCCATTTTATCGTGAATAATTTTATGCAAAAGGAGCATGAAAAAGATTCACAATTAAAAAACAGAATTCCAAACTATCTCACTATATTTTCAGAATTCTTTTAACTGAGTCTTAATATTTTTACCTCAATTTATTGAAAGAAATCTATTTTTTATTAAAAATGTTTTGAAAGAAAAATGCATTAAATGTTAGCAATGTTAGAAATACATTAAAAAAAATTTGATTGTTTCTTTTCCTAATTGGAAAATGTAATAATCTAAACAGATTGGTTCATAATCAACCATGAAAGAATTTCCATTCAACTGAAACAACTTCAAGCGGAGACAGAATGTTAGAAGATGTCAAACTGGCGTATACTAATAATCTGGTAATTTGATATTCCAATTAAAACTAAAGAATTTTCATCCAATCAAAACAACTTCAAGCGGAGACAGAATTTGACAACATGTCAAACTGACGTATGCTGATAAGCGGAGAATTTTATAATCCAATTTCCATTTAATCAAAACAACTTCAAGTGGAAACAAAATTTTACAAAATATCAGACTGACTTATACTAATAAACTGAAAATTTGATATTCCTATTCTTTCTATTGGATAAAAACAACTTTAAGAAGAAACAGACTTTTACAAATTTACAAGTCACATTTTACAAGTCATATAGACTATCCTAACACATTTACGTATACTAATAAACTATCAAACCACAGCCTCTATTCATATTTCTTTATTTGAAAATCACGTACACTAATTCCCACTAATCTCTTAGCCCTTAGCTGGCTGTTCATGTCGGTCGATTATCCCTCAATTTGGCAAGTTCTAAAAATGTTTACTGTGCCCATAAATCGGGGGATTAACCCCGACCTTTACCATTATCAATTACGCCTTTCGCCTTGTCGGACGTGTATGCATTTCTCAGCTAAATGAGGGAGAAGAGTTCATAGGAAAAGTGAGAAGGATCAACTCGTAGAATCGCACGAAGGGTGCACAATTATCTGTAATGTTGTGGCTTAAGTTTCGAAGCCTTAGAAAGATTTTTTCAAACAAAAAAAAAACAAAATCGGAGAGAGTTGGGACTCTATCAGATTCCAAAGATCATAGGCCTTTGCTAGATTCAAAGTTAATGGCCCTAACGAGACGATGAAGCGAATTTCGAGGAAAAAGTGACCGAGGCGGCTCCTAATTAAACGGGCGGAAATTATGGCTAATAATACCGCAGAGATGACTTACGGTCCAGACTCTTCGTTTTTCATTGAAAACTAGAAGAAGGCAAAGTGATCAAAATTACGTTTTTTAGGGGATTTGACATAAAATTTTATAAATAATATAATAATAATAATAAAAATACATCGTAATTAATTATCTAATTATACTCTGATCTCATCAGTCACTTGATTTAGTCCGTCGACATGATGGAAAACTGGGTTCCTTTAACATAGTCTTTTTTGCGTAGTTTGACCGTGAAATTAAATTTTTTATTTTTATTATTTTTTGTGTAATAAAAATGTGAATTTCCGATTTTTCAAAAAAATTCTAAGAGTCGATACGGTAATCTTCTAGGGCGTGCAAAAAAAATTTTTTTTGTGACTCTTTTTCGTACCCTGCGTTGTTTGGCTGAAAATGTTGATTTTCGTTTCTTCTTTTGGATTTTGAAAATGCAGTAACTCCGAAAATTTTTATTTTATTGAAAAATGTGATGGGAATAAATTGTTTGAATTTTTGTGTGCTATGAACAGCCGCACATATAATTTTAAAATTTTGCAAAAACATGGCCTCAAAAATTTTCAAAACGCGCTCACTTTTTGAATTTGTATCCAAAATGGCTGGCTAACGAACTTGACCTTTAGTTTAGGAGACTAAAAGAGTATACCAAAGACCAATCCAATCGGACAATTTTTTCGAAAGTTATCATACACACAGCCAGACATACAGACTGACAGACAAATTCGTAAAAACATGTTTTGTTCAAAATAGAACATTTTTGTTAAAAATTGAACTGTTTCGTAGAAAATTGGTATTTTTTGCTTGAAAATTTAAAAATTTAGTTGATTTTTTGTTGCTGGGAAATCTTTCTTGGCTCAAAATTTTATTTTTTCCTTGAAAATATATCTTGTTGGTTTATTCATCTCTTTTTGTAGAAATTTTATTAAGAAGAAAACACAACTGTTTAGTTGAAAATTAATCTGTTTTGCTTGATGTTTTAATTTAGCTGTTAAAAGTTCAAATTGTAGAAAATTGTTTTTTTTTAGCTTTAAATTTATACACCTAAGTAGAAATTTTAACTTTTCGGTCACAAATAAACTTTTCTATTGAAAATTTATATTTGCGTTTTATGACAATTAATCTGTTTTTGTTGAGGATTCAACTATTTTATTGGTAATTCAAATTTTTCGTTAAATAGTATCTTTTTTATTAAAAATTCATATTTTTATGCTAGAAATTAAACTCTTTTGTAAAAAATCTATCTTTTTAGCTTTACATTTTCACAGTTCAGTAGAAAATTCAACTGTTTGGTTAAAAATTAACATTCCTCTTAAAAATTCATATTTTCATTTTACAAAAGTTAATTTGTTTTAATTAAAGCTTTATATTCGTAGGTTAAAAATTCAACTGGTTTGTAGAAAATTCGTCTTTTTTAATCGAAATTTTAATAGGTACAAATATAATCTTTTTTTAAACAAAAATGCAACTGTTTAGTTGAAAATTAATCTGCGTTAGATGAGGATTCAACCATTTTGTGAAAAATTTAACTATTTAGTTACAAATTATATTAGTTATAATTTAATATAATTATATTGAAAATTCATATTTTTGGGCTAAAAGTTTAACTTTCTTGTAAAAAATTCGACTTTTTAGCTTTCAATATTAATAGTTAAGCAGAAAATTAAACTGTTTAGTTGAAAATTAATTTTTTTCGGTTGAAGATTCAACTATTTTTTTTTTTTTTGAAAATTAACTTGTTTTTTGCAAATTCATATTTTCGGGTTAAAAATTAAATTGTTTTGTATAAAATTCA
Source organism: Andricus grossulariae (assembly GCA_011634705.1). Classification (NCBI taxonomy): domain Eukaryota; kingdom Metazoa; phylum Arthropoda; class Insecta; order Hymenoptera; family Cynipidae; genus Andricus; species Andricus grossulariae. Next base: position 13,488 of record JAABKJ010000917.1, read on the forward strand.
TCTTTTTGACCTGAAATTTCAACAGTTTTTTTTATATATTTCAACTATTTGATTGAAAATACAACTTTTTAGTTGTAAATGAACTTTTTTGTGTAAAAATCAACTAGTTGTTTAAAAATTCATCTACTTTGTTAAAAATGAAATATTTTCACTTGAAATGTTAGTGATTTAAAGACTTTTAAATTGGAATTAATAGAGTTGAGTTGATATAAGTTATAGGTAAGATAATTATTTTTGCTTGAAAATCTACTATTATATTTTTCGTTGAGAATTCATAATTTTTGTCAAAAATTGTATTATTTGGTTGAAAATTTTATTATTAAATGAAAATTCAACTGTCTAGTTTAAAATGAACTTTTTCATGGAAAAATCATAATTTAAGTTAAAAGATTATCTTCTTGATTGAAAATGAAAATTTCTTCTTGAAAATTCGTCTTTTTAGTTTGATAATTCATATAGTTTGGTAGGAATTTCATCAGCTTTTTTGTTGTGAATTAATTCTTTTTGGTTGAATTGTTCAACTATTTGGTCGAAAATTCATCCTTTTTGAATAAAAGAAAATATTTTTACTTGAAATGTTAGAAATTTATGCGTCCAAAATGTAATTTAATATAGTACTCAAATTAATCAATTAGTCGCGATTGTTTAAACAAAATGCGAAACTCAATACTTGAATTTGAGTAGACATCCCAAAAGTGGTCCTTATATAATTTATTGATTCAATATAATCAAAAGCTACCTGAACTCTTATTCATTCTATCAGTAAAAGATCGATTTTGATCTGTCAGTTCGGATTTAATAAAGGAAAACTTTTCCTTCTGACAATGATTGATTTTTTGGAAATCAGTAACAAATTGCACTGTTGAATAATCAAAATGCACTTTCGATCAATATCATTACTTTGAAAGGCACGATCTTTTATCTTGCCTGTTTATTTATTGGCTTATTATATCGCCATAACCTACTCTCAAGATTAACCGGGCGGCCTGGCAGCAGGTTACATGCTCATGATCGAATAGCAGTTTAAGCGTGCGTGAGTGGTCACAGTTAGCTGCAAATGTCTGATAAGCCACCCGCATCGAGGAACTCGTTAGGCGCCTGTTTTCAATTAAATTTCCGGTTTCATAAGTAAAACAAGGTTGCTGACTCCTCCTCTTGTATCGGCTCATAATTATTATCAAGCAAGGATTCAAATTTTTATTAATTGTGGCTAAGAAGCTGCTGCTAAATACTAGAAGTACATACCTTTAAAGTAATTGCATGATTAAGTGAAATGTGTTATTACACGAGTGAAGCTGATAACATTAGGTTTTGTGTATGAAAAGCTTCAATAAATTTGGTTCTGATATAAATTGTTCAAACTTGAAAAAAGAATGTTTTCTCGTGCCGTGGTCAATTAGAGATTCTCCGCTGGACCCCACTAGACGGCAGCTTAAGTGGCGTCCAGCGAAGAATCTAAAAGCGACACTGGACCTTGCGTCATCGCGGATATTGATAAAAAAAATTAAGAATGATAATTTGCATGTAGGGTAATAACAACCCGCCAGAACCAGACCTACATTAAAAAAAAATTCATATCCGTCATGACGCCAGTTTAATGTCGAAACCAACCTTTGGACCCGGTTAACAGAGGTTGGGTACCGATTAAGGGTAAGCACACGTATATTTCCAATGAGTGATCGATGCCGCCAATCACGTGATTTTTCTTTAACTCCTTGATCATGCTAATTTTGAGGGGAAATTAATTTTTCAATAATAAAGGTACGTGGGTTTAGGACTTGCTTGGTTAGCATGGCGCGGCATGACGCAATGTCCAGTGTCGCTGGCTCTTTGACTCAGACGGACCCCGGCAAAAACTGATGATTAATCCTAATATTTTTGATTTGTGTGAGCAAGGTAAGCCCAAGTAATTTCCACAACGCGTCCCTATATCGGCGGATAATTTAACAACATTACACTGCATGTGTGGGTCCTGATGAAATTTATTGGTTGACAGGAGTCGGACAAGACTCTTACCCGCGTGGGTGCGAGCTAGAGCGAGATCATAAAACGTCATCAAGATCGAAGTCGAACAAGAGACAGCAGATACAATTGGAAACGCGATACACCCTTGGTGGGTGGATTCAGAGTCCTTGTTGGAAATTACTCAATTCAAATCACAGTTACCACGTTCTGGACCCTCGACATAGTTGACACAGATATTATTCTTAAGTTGGTTACTTGGACTCAACGCAAGTACGTAATGCATCGATAACTACTTCCGCGAACTGGGCTCAGCTACGAATGTACTGCGACATCGATCTTTCTGTCGCATGGTCGAACAATGAGATAGTGAGACACACATGGTGTTGCGGGTGACGCAAATTTCAGCTGAATAATTATCTCTTTGTCAAGCCCTAAATTATGGAGGCTTTACTTATTAATCATCAAGCGTTGTCTCGTGCTCACTAATTGAATTGCCCTAGTGAAAGCAACGCGGGACGTTCACTTGGATTTTCGCGAGACAAGACAATAACCTTGGCAGATAGATATTACGCATGTTGTAAGTTGCTCGAGATTATAGAAGAGAGAACTATATTTATCTTGATGAGTGTGTCTGCTCTTTTATGGAATTATTTCTACCGAGTAAGTGTCATTGTCTTGTAATTAATTGCGGTTTCTAATTTTATCTTGATTCGGTAACAGGGTTGTGAGGGGAAAACGACTCTTGAAAATGCGGTCCAGCGGAGTTGGATGAATCTAAAGTAGCTTGGATTAGCCGGATCACCAGTGGGTTACCTGGGAAAAAATGAATTACAAATTTATTACGTGGAATGACAAATGGATTATCTGGCATTACAAGTGGATTAGGTTCATTTCCTATACTGTTTATGTTTCTAACCCTCGCCGATAGAAATAAAGTTACGTTATTTCTTCCAATTACAAAATAATATACAAATTGTAATTGGATAAAATTCGAGGGAAGATTCGAAGAACAATAAAAAAGTACGGATTAAGTTGTGGCCCTGATTGCTTGCTTCACAATTATTAAATTTCCGAACAAACCAGCGATTCTTGTGAAATTCCCTTTCAGAAATTGTGAGAAACTGAAGGTTCCAGTTTGGGAAGTAGAAGCAGCCGATTCGATTCGTTTCGTTCTACCTTATCCTTGACATATACGAGCAGAGAATTTATTAGAGATCCATTCGATAGATAATAATACAGTAGCATGCCTATCGACATATGAATCACTTTGTAGAATTGCGACACGAGCGCAGTATTAATAAATTTTCGATAATTAAAAAGGACATTGTTGCTTGAAAATGAAAAGGAAAAACATTAAACGGTAATTGAAAATTGCGAGTGTCTATTAAATCACAACATATTATTTTTGAAGACAATAATTGGATATTGTACAAGTTTAGAAGTTATCGCCTTTGTAAAAATTAATCTTATCGCATCGGGTAATTGATTCCTTTATTGGCATCTCATACAATCTAGCAACCAGTTGGTAATTCTAATTGAATTTTCACAAGAATTCTAAAAAAAGAAACAGAAATGATTGAAACTTTTTTGTAGCTCCATGCTGAGATCGAACAAAAAAAATCGATAGGACTTAACGTGTGTTCAAATTCGAAATTTCGAAGTTCAAAGTCGAATTTTTCGAAACCGATCCATCCTGAGGTCGAATCGAAGAAATTTGATCCGAACCACTACTTGTTCAAAGTCAAATTAATTGAAACCGATGCATCCTGAGATCGAATCGAAACAAATCGATCCGAACCAAAGCGTGTTCAAATTCAAATTTTCGAAGTTCAAAGTCGAATTTTTCGAAACCGATCCATCCTGAGGTCGAATCGAAAACATTTGATCCGAATCAATACATGTTCAAAGTCGAATTAATCGAAACCGATCCATCCCGAGATCGAATCGAAACCGATCCATCCTGAGATCGAATCGAAATAAATCGATCCGAACCAACGTGTGTTCGAAGTCGGATTTTTCGAAACCGACCAAAGTTGAGAACTCACAAAAAATATTCGATAGGACTTAGCGCGCAGTCCTATAGAATATTTTTTGTGAGTTCTGAACTTTGGTCGGTTTCGGAAAATTCGACTTTGAACATACGTTGGTTCGGATCGATTTATTTCGATTCGATCTCAGGATGGATCGGTTTCGATTAATTCGACTTTGAACATGTATTGGTTCGAATCAAATCCTGAGGTCAAATCGAAAACATTTGATCCGAACCAATACGTGTTCAAAGTCGAATTAATCGAAACCGATCCATCCTGAGATCGAATCGAAAAAAATTGATCCCAACCAACGCGTGTTCAAAGACGAATTTTTCGAAAGCGATTTAAGTTGCGATGAAATAAAAAATGTTCGATACAAATTAGCGCGTGTTCGAAGACAAATTTTTCGAATCCGATCCTTCCTGAGATCGAATCGAAAAAAATTTATATAAACCAGTGCATATTCAAAGCCAAATTTTTCGAAACCGATCCACAATGAGATCGAATCAAAAAAGTTGATCCGCACGAGTACGTGTTTAAAGTCGAATTTTTCGAAATCGATCCGTACTGAGATCGAATCGGAAATTTTTTTCCAAACTAGCGCGTGTTCGAAGTCGAATTTTTTTAAACCGATTCCAGTTGAGATTAGATACAAAATTTTGATAGGACTTAGTGCGTGCTCAAAGTCGAATTTTTCGAAACCGATCCATCCTGCAATCGAATCAACAAAATTTTATCCGAACCAGAGCGTGTTCAAAGTCGAATTTTTCGAAACCGATACGAGTTGAGATCGGATACAAAATTTCGATATGACTTAGCGCGTGTTCAAAGTCGAATTTTTCAAAACGGATCCATCCTGAGATGAAATTGAAAAAAAATTGATCCAAACTAGCGCGTCTTCAAAGTCAAATTTTTCGAACCCGATCCATCCTGAGATCGAATCAAAAAAATTTTTTCAGATTTTCCGGAACTAATATAAAAAAATTTTAAAAGTTTTCTGACAAAATGTAGATATTTGAAAAGTTTGAACAACAAATTCAGAAGCTTTTTAAGAATTTTGAGTGTTTGCTAAAGAATAAAAAACTTTTCTTTTGATTCCTGGAAAAATTTCATATGATTTTTTATTTTGAAAATGTATTTTTGAAACAAAATTGAAAAAACTTTTAAACCATTTCTAAACATGTCCAGAAAAATCAGGAAGATGTAAGAGCTAGTTTTTCAATTTTTGAAGATATAAAATTTTTGGGAAGATTTCGAAATAAAATTTTGAAGCTTTAAATAATACAAAATTTCCTAAGATTCCTGAAAATAATTTTGAATGATTTTTCGTATTGAAAAATTAACAATAAGAGAATATTTAAAAAGATTGTAAAACATTTTAAATGAATTCTAAGACTTTCAAAGAAGAATCTGGCAGATTGTGAGACAATTTTTTTTATCAATTGTTTCGTTATAAATTCTTCTTTTTTGGATGAATTCAACTCTGTTATTTAAAATTAAGATCTTTTTATTTTGATTTATCAACTACTACGTTTTTTGCAGAAAATTAATCTTCTTGGTCAAATATTCATCTTTTTGGTTAAAAATGTAACTATTTTGTTGAAAATTTGCCTTTTTTTTATAAAAAATCCTTCTGCTAGGTAGAAAATTCGTCTATTTGGTTGAAAATTCAACTTTTTTGTTTAAAATTAAATTTTCTGTTGACAATTTATATTTGTGGGTTTCAAAATCAAACCATTCTGTATAAATTGCATCTCTTTCAATAAAAATGTCATCTTTGTGGTTAAAAATGCAATTGTTTGAAAATTAATCTTTTTAATTGAAAATTAATTTATTTTTAATGAATTTAACTATTTTTTATTTAAAATACAAACCCGAGAATTGCTGGCCAACGCAGTTTCTCAGCGCGCAGGACGAGATACGTTTTTGACTCTCGCCTCGGAAGGGCCGCAGTTCGCGAGTACCGAGTCGAGTATATTGCGCAATATCATGAATTCCAATTGGGGTCCAAAGGAACTCTTTTCCAATTATTTACTGAGTATTTGTTATTAAAATAATAATTAGAAAATGAATCGTTTGGTCAAATTCTTGATCATATCGTTCCCTTTCTTCTGTTTCAGTGTCTCCAGCTCTGCCTATGGCAGATATCGTCAGGGAACGAGATCAAGATCGAGAACGAGATCGAGGAGAGCAAACGCGGATGGAGAGAGGACGAGAGTGCGAGAGAGACAGACAGCATGACAGAGATCGAATTGTGAGAGTGAGGGAGAGAGAATCTCGGGAGAGAGAAAGAGAGAGACAACGTGATAGGGAAAGGGACAGAGAAAGGGAAGTCTCCGTTTTCGTTATGGAACCACCTGATCCCGTATTTGTCTCCTCATCTGCAGCGCTTCTTGCTCTACAAAGGATAAAAGAAGCCTCTGAGTAAGTTATTGTTTTTATTTTATCAAATTACCTTCTTAGGCACAACAAAATTTGAGTTAGACACAAGGTGGCCGGTGCAGTGCTCCCAATTTGGCTCCCCTACTGCACTGCGCATGCGTCGCACCAGCAGCCTCATTGGATTTTGATAGCGCGCTTATTTGAAATGATTAAATATGCAAATCTATTTTTTACAATATCTAATAATCATAAAGAACAAAAAAATATTATGAACGATTTAAAATTTATATGGGTGAAAAAAGTATTGCTTCCTTTGAATTTAAAATCAATAAAATTTATTCGTAAGGAGTACAAACAAATAATTATTTTGCCTTGCACTCTGAACGACTGTATTGTGATCTGAAAATTAATTGTTATTATTTCCACAATGACGATTTATTATGAAAAATTGATTCACACATGTAATAGTTTAAAAAAAAAAGCGCCATTTACAGCCAATGAGAATGCCGATGCAACGCATGCGCAGTGAAGTTGGGGAGCCAAATTGGGAGCACTGGGCAATTTTTAATGAGCTTGATTTGAAATACATTTTTTAAACATAATTTTAAGTTTGTAGACTCATAATTAGACAACACTGACAAATTAAAAATCTTCAAATTAAAAAATTTCTAATCGAAGAATTAAAAAATTCAATTTTTTGATTGAGGAATTTGTCTGTTCATTTAGAATGGGCAATTTCTACTTAGGGGTTTAATATTAAAGGATTTAAAATTGACGCGTTCAAAATTGTATGGTTTAAAATTGTTCGAAAATGAACTATTTCAAAGTGAAGACGCTCATAGTTGAATAGTTGAATTATTTCTTCAATAATTGTAAATTATTTGCAATAATTTGTAGAATAAATAATAATTTTGAATGTTATCAATTCATGAAATTGTTGAATTTTCAAAAGTATAAATCGCAATTTGACATCTATTATTTTTAGATGATTTTAATCTAATTAATTCAAGTTTAAAGATTTTCAGTTCGAAAAAGGTTTTCATTTCGCAATTATATTTAAAAAATGAACAATTCTTTAATTTTGAATAGTCAAAATCAGATTATGGATATATTTTTTTACCGCAAGGCTTTAAAATTCTTATTTTGTGACTTATGCTAAATCACTTTAAATGCTACTCAATATTAGCTCCTCAAAATTATAAGTTTCATCACTTTAAAAATTACTACCATTCGAATTAAAAATTAATTAAATTTAATTATTTTGTTGAACATTTAACTACATTGTTAAAAAGTCATCTTTTTGGTTTGAAGATTTATCTAACATGTATAAAACTTGCCTTTTTGGTTTGAAAATTTAACAATTTGGTTGTAAATTTTTATTTTTGGTTTAAAAATTCACGTCTTTTGGTTTAAAATGCGACTTTTTTATTGAAAATAAATCTTTTTTGGTTCAGAATTCAACAGTTTTGTTAAAACTTTCTTATTTTTTGGTTGCAAATTAATTTTTTCAACTGAAAATGTATTTATTTCATGTTTGTTTGAAAAATAATCTATTTAGTTAAAAATTTAACTATTTGGCTAAAAACTATGTATGTTGTTGAAAATTCGTCTTTTTAGTGGAAAATTATATTTCTAGGTTGAAAATTCATCTTTTTATATTGAAAATTCAACGATTTGCTGGAAATGTAACTTTTTTGTTACAAATGTATATTTTTGGTTTGAAAATTTAACTGTTTTGCAGAAAATTCATCTTCTTTGCTCAAAATTTTAATTATTGGAATTATCATTATTATTTTTTTTATTCTTATTATTAAAATTCATCTTTTTGGTAGAAAATTAATCATCTTGATAGGAAATTTATATTTTTGGGTTGGAGATTCCACTATTTTGGAAGAAATTAGAAATATTTTGTTAAAAATTAACTTTTTGGTTGAAAATTAAACTTTTTTTTTAAATTTGTCTTCTTGGCTTTAAAATTCAAGAATTTGGTTAAATTTTTTTTCTTGTTGACGAGAAAATCTTTTTTTGTTGAAAATTCAACTATTCGGTTGAAAATACACGTATTTCGTCGAGAATTAATCTTTTCAATAGAAAACTGGTCACCTTGAATTTAAACTTCATGTTTTTATGTAAAAAAAGTTCACTATTTTGAAAGAAAATTAAAATGTTTCGTTGAAAATTCACTTTTTTGTTGAAAATTTATATTTTTAAGTTGAAAATTCAACTGTTTTTTTTTAGAAAATTTGTTTTCTTGGTGTGAAAATGCAAGAATGTTGTTGATTTTTTGTCCTTTTTGACTAAAAAATCTTTCCTGGCTGAAAATTCAAATATTCGGTTGCAAATTGATATATTTCTTCAAGAATTCATCTTTTTGGTAGAAAACTAATCGTCTTGATTGAAAATTTGTTTTGTTGTTGAAAATTTCACTACTTCGGTAGAAAATTTAAATATTTTGTTGAAAATTAACTCATTTCTTGACAATACATATGTTTGGGTTGATAATCCAACTCTTTATGCAAAATTCGTTTTTTTCGCTTGAACATTCAAAAATTTGTTCAAATGTTGTTCCTTCTGGACTGTACATCTTTCTTGGGTGAAAATTAAACTTAATTAACGTATATCTGGTTATGAAACTGCGTTATGCGCATTATGCGTCACGCGAAAGAGCGTGCTCCCAACTTAAAGTGTTATTTTCACGAAGTGTCTCTATTGTTTGAAATTTAAACTATTTTGTTGTAAATATGAAACGTTTTGTTTGAAAAATCGTTTTTTGTTGATGTTGAAAATTTATTATTTTTGGTTGAAAATTTCACTATTCGGTTGAAAATTGATATATTTCTTCAAGAATTCATCTTTTTGGTAGAAAATTAATCTTCTTGATTGAAAATTTATTTTGTTGTTGAAAATTTCACTGTTTTGGTAGAAAAGCTAAATATTTTGTGGAAAATTACCTTATTTCTTGACAATACATACGTTTGGGTTGAAAATCTAACTCATTTATGCAAAGTGCGTTTTTTTGGCTTGAACATTCGAAAAATTGTTTGAATATTGTTCCTTCTGGACTGTAAAATCTTTCTTGGGTGAAAATTGAACTTAATAAACGTATATTTGGTTATGAAACTGCGTTATGCGCATTATGCTCTACGCAAAAGTGCGTGCTTCCCACTTGAACTGTTTTTTCACCAAGTGTCTCTATTGCTAGAAATTTCAACTGTTTGGTTGTGAATATGCAACGTTTTTTTTAAAATTAGTTTTTTGTTGTTGTTAAACATTCATTGTTGTTGGTTGAAAATTTAAGTATTTGGTTGAAAATTCATATATTTCTTTAAGAATTCATCTTTTTGGTAGAAAATTAATCGTTTTGATTGAAAATTCATGTTTTTTTGTTGAATACTCCACTATTTTGGTGGAAAATTCAAACATTTTGTTGAATATCAACTTATTTGTTGACAATACATATTTTTGGGTTGAAACTCCAACTCTTTGGTAGAAAATTAGTTTTTTTTTTTTGGTTCGAACATTCAAAAATTTGTTTAAATTTTGTTCCTTCTGGACTGTAAAATATTTCTTGGGCGAAAATTAAACCTAGTAAACGTATATCTGGTTATAGAACTGCGTTATGTGCATTATGCGCCACGCGAAAGTGCGTGCTTCCAACTTGAAGTGTTTTTTTCACAAAGTGTCTCTTTTGCTTAAAATTTCAACTATTTGCTTGTAAATATGCAACGTTTTGTTTGAAAATTTGTTTATTGTTGTTGTTTAAAAGTTATTTTTTGTGGTTGAAAATTTAACTATTCGGTTGAAAATTGATATCTTTCTTTAACAATTCAACGTTTTGCTAAACAATTAATCGTTTTGATTGAAAATTTATGTTTCGTTGTTGAATAATCCACTATTTTGGTAATAAAGGCAACCATTTTGTTGAATATCAACTTATTTGTTGACTATACATATTTTTGGGTTGAAAATTCATTTTGTTGGCTAGAAGATTCGAAAATTTGTTTAAATTTTGTTCCTTCTGGACTGTAAAATCTTTCTTGGTTGAAAATGAAACTTAATAAACGTATATCTGGTTATGAAACTGCGTTATGCGCATTATGCGCTACGCAAAAGTGTGTGCTTCCCACTTTAAGTGTTTGATAAACTTATAGAGGCATGTATCCATTATTTACAATGTTCTAGGAAGGCGTAAACATTTTTTTTTAATTTTCTGTGTTGAAAATTAGAGAGACCAAATGTTCCTCATCCAATTAATGTTTTGAATGAAAGAAAAAATGACTTTAACGCATTCCTAATATTCACGAATACTATCCAGTTGTCATTCTCATGTCATCATATATTTCCTAAGAAGATTTTATTACGAAAAAGTACAAGTGACATATTTTGCAAATCGTATTTTGGCGAATGAACCTTGTATGAGTGATTTTATTGTCACTCTAACATTCTTCGAAATCAGCGGGACATTACGTTTGTCGTACAGTCATAATTCATGAAATGCTCAGACACGCCTAAGGGTAATATGACAGGATCGTGATCTGGTCGTAAATCTCGTTTAATTTGTCAGGAAAATCAAAAGATCTCCCCCCCCCACCCCGCACCCCCTATTTACTCGAAAGCTTCATTGCGTTGCATCGTATTGTGACTCGTGTGTATTGTATGCACAGCCATTGTCTTCTTTTATGGACAAATGTTAGAATAATGAGAATAGAGTGCAGCAGTTATCGCTGGCCTTAACGACGTATAACTCGATTACTCAATGGGTCATAATTCATTTGGTCAAATATATGCAGCACACTCGCTGTAATCAAAATTATCTGAAATCTCTCATCCGCCCAAACTCAGTTCTTCAATTTTGTATAAAAATTTGCATAAAATGTGAGAAAAATGAATGTTTCATTACGATTATATATAAATAGATGCTTTTTGGTGATTGTTTAAACAATTTTTATAAACAAATTCCCAGTTTGGCGATTTTTAATGAATAGGCTACATTTTTGTTTACGGAATCAACTAAGAATCTTTCCGATGACTCTTTGCTAAAATAATTTGCAAATTGACAATAATGATTCATTATTTAAACAATTGTTATAAAAAAATGCATTTTATCTGGAATATTTCCTCCACCCAAAGTCAATTTTTCGCGATTAAACTTTTTTATGATGAGCAGAAAATGGCCGATTAGAAAGATAAAGTCGGGCGATACCCATTTGATTGTTTTGGGATTGGCAATGTTTAGCTTATTGGAATTAATAGATTTTGTGTAAAATGTGTGAAAAATGAATGTTTCATCATCATCAAATAAAAATTGATGCTTTTTAGTAATTGTTTAAACAATGTTGACATGAGAATTGTGAAAACTGTATTTTTGGTGGACAGTTAATCTAATATCTATAAAAATCAGTTATTTTCTGTTAAATAACTTCTTCGTATATATGGTTATAAAACTGCGTTATGCGCATTATGCGCTAGGCAAAAGTGCGTGCTTCCCACTTGAAGTGTTCTGTGTTACGAAGTATTTCGCTTATGCACGCATAGTTGCAAAACATTGATATGCTTTTGGATGCTGCTGTCTTTGCATGGTCTAATTAATCGAGCGACAGAGTATCTGGACTGTATATTCAATAAAAAGCTCTCATTTTAAACGAGATGCTCAACGGCCCTCGAACAAATTCTTGTTTGAAAATTTTTGAAATTTCATCAAGTCTTCTTTTTAAATTCATTTTTCAACAAAAAAATTATTGTTAGTTTCTCTAGGAATTTTGATACATATTTTTATTCATTTATAACTTCCCAAAATGTTCAAAATGCTTATAAATTTTGTGTTCGACATCTTCAAAAATCTACATTTTGTTTTAAATGTTTTGAAATCTTATCACGTTTCAAGTTATTTTGGAATCTTTGCAAAACTTCTAAAGATATTCTAAACTAACTCGATCAATTTCGAAATTAATAATTGTTCAATTGTCATTTATAATTTTAAAAAATTTGAATCCTTATTAAATATTCTCTTGAAATTAATTTTTCAAAAGAAAAGATCATTTTAAATTTTCCTAATAAACTTGAGAAAATTTTTTTATTTACTTAAAACCTTTACAGGTCCTTATAGAGCTCCACAATTTTATTTCGAAGTCTTAAAAAATCTAAATTTATGTTTTCATTTTTCGAAATCTTTTCCTGTCTTAAATTAAGTTTGGATCTTCTGAAATCTTGTTAGTATCTTTTAAACTTACTTATTTTTTTTCCAAACTGATAATGGTTGAAATGGTTCATGCATAAAAATTCAATAATTTTACTTAAATATTAATAATCTCATTTTTTGTTAGAATATTTATCTTTATTTATTGAAAGTTAATTATTTTCAATTGATTATACTATTATATTCAACTACTTGTTCGAGTATTGAACCACCTTGTAAAAAATTAATTCTTTTTTTTGTCGAATATGCATCTTTAGCTGAAAATTTAACTATTTTGTTGAAAATAAGCTTTTTTGTTGAAAATTTATATTTTCGGGTTGAAATTTCATCTAGTTTGTAGAAAATTTGCCCTTTTGGCTTGAAAATTCAACAATTTGATTTAAATTTTTGTTGACTGAAAAGTCTTTCATAGTTGCAAATTTATTTTTATTGTTTAAAAATTCATCTCTTTTAGTTTAAAATGTAAAAGTTTTATTGAAAATTAATCTTTTTTGGTTCAAGATTTAAAAACTTGGTTAAAAATTAATTATTTTTTGGTTGAAAGCTAAGTTTTTCAACTGAAAATTTAACTATTCCATTATTGGTTGAAAAATAATCTTTTTTAGTTGAAAATTCAACTATTTGAAAGAAAATTAATGTATTTCGTTGAAAATTCATCTTATTGGTAAAAAATTTCAGTTTAAAATAGCTTGGTCGAAAATTGATCTATTTTGTTACAAATTCAACTATTTTGTTAAAAATTAGTTTTTCGTTTTGTTTGCTAAACATTAATTTTATTAACTGAAAATGTATCTTTTTCATTTTTGGTGAAAATTTGTCTTTCCTTGTTGAAAGTTCATGTATTTTTTTTATTTTTATTTTTTTGTAAATAATTAATATTCTTGCTTGAAAATTCATCTTATTGGATAAAAACTAAACTATTTTTTTGAAAATTCGTTAGTTAAAAATAGTTAAAAATTCAAATAATTTTGAAAACTTATATTTTTTTGTTGTTGTTGAAGGTTCATAATCTTAATTGAAAATTTGTCTCTTTGGTTGAAAAGTTATATGTTTTTGTGAAAATTAGTTTTCTCTTTGGCTAAAAATTAATTCTTTTACAACGATTTTAAAGATTCTAGTTGAAACTATAACTATTTTGTTGAATTTTTTTTAATTAAAAATTTAAATATTCAATTTTTGTTCGAAAAATTATCTTTTCCAGTTAAAAATTCGTCTTTTCTTATAGAAATTATTTTGGTTGGTTGAAGAATCATCTTTTTGTTGTAAAATGCAACTATTCCAGTTGAAAATTCATCTCTTTGTTTGAAAATGTAACTATTTAAAAAAAATTAGTTTTATTTTGGTTGAAAATTATTTTTAATTGTTTAATTGTTTTTCAACAGTGAATTTTACTATTTAATTTTTTGTTTGAAAATTCGCGTATATTGTTAGAATTTATCTTTTTAGTTGAAAATTCCACTTTTTCGTTGAAAATTCATATATTTTGTTAAAAAATTGTCTTTTTGGTAGAAAATTAATCCTCTTATTTTAAAATTAATCTTCTGGTTTGAAAATTCATCTTTTTGGTTAAAAATTGAAGTATCCAGTTAATATTCGTAATTTGTTTGAATATTTATCTTTTTGGTTGAAAATTCCACTATTCCAGTTGAAAATAATCATTTTAATTGAAAGCTCATCACTTTGTTCAAAAATGTAACTCTTTTTTAAAAAATTAGTTTTTTAAATTTAAAAAGTAGTTTTTTTTTAAACTTAAAATGTAATCTTTCCTATTGAATATTCCATCACTTTAGTTGAAAATTTGTCTTTTTTGGTAAGAATCGTTCTTTTTGGTTGAAAATTCATCTATTTGTTTAAAAATGAATATTTTTGTTTAAAATTAAACTTTCCAGTTAAATATTCATAATTTTAGTTGCACGCTTATCGCTTTGATTGAAAATTGAGATATTTTATTGAAAATTCCATTTTTCTGTGGAAAATTAATTTTTTTCAACTGAAAATTGAACTATTCCATTTTTGGTTGAAAGTTTATATTTTTTAATTAAAAATTCAACTATTTATTTGAAAATGGATCTGCTTTAGTTAAAATTCGACTATTTGGACCCACATTAGTTTTACCTACATATGCACTGAATTTTAAGTATATGAAGATAAAATAAAAATTTGTTTAAATTATTGTTCAAATCCATGAACTTTAGGGAAAAAATCAAAAAATGAGTTATTATATTTTTAGTATTATTTAATTACTTAATTAATATATTTAAGAATATATCTTCTAATATAAGTTTCCACAGCTTTCTAAATTAAAGATATTAATTGAATTCTCAGAAACTGAAAAAAAAACATTATTCGTAATAAACTCGCGAAACCGTATACATATCCGGAATTGATTTTTTTTAAATGCAAAATATTTGAATGAAAAATGAAAAAAAAAACATTCTATGAAAAATTATACCTGAAAAAAATGTATATAAAATGGTATTCCGGAAAAAAATTAAGCGTCAATGTTAATTCGGAATAAGAAAAATTATGTCAAATGGTACTTTGGAAATTAAAAATGACATAAAACCCTTATTCGGAAAAACAGAATTTACAAAAAATTAATGAACCCGAACCTGAATTTCTGTAAACTGGACTTGTGCGTTCCTAGAAATGATGGCCTTCGCAGTTTCGTGGTGAGGAGAGTCGCGGGGCTTAAAGAGGTATATGCTTAGTCAAGCGTGACAAACAGCGTGAATGCACAAATCAAGGTTCCAGTGTATTCTGTTAAATGGATTTCGGTTGGATAATCATTAAAAAGAGTAGAATTTGTAAAGTATTGATGCGCCTGATGAAATTTTATTTCGAAGACTTTTTTTTATCGCGAGTGCATGTAGATAAGCTTATTATAGCATTCGTCCAATTAAGCGAGTTTTGAGTCTTCTTTGTACTGTGTGCTGAGAATTAGCGTATCCGGTTCTCGCAAAGTCGCAGTCCACGATGCACACCTGTAACAAGGTAAGGGGAGGCGTCACGTCCGCGTCGGCCAAACTAGGCATGCACTATATCTATATTATCCAAGACGAAGTGGATTTATGCTAGTTCAAACATTGATTTCCATATATATTTATAATAAAGTAATTTATTTTATAAGTTGATGTAACTTCTTCGTATATCTGAGTATAAAACTGCGTCATGCGCATTATGCGCTACGCAGAAGTGCGTGCTTCCCACTTGAACTGTTTTTTCACGAACTGTTTTGCTTTTGCATACATAGTTGCAAAATATTTCATTACAGACGTAATGAAAGGAAGAGGACATTTTTTGGAATTTCTTAAATCCCTAAAAGTCTCTAAAAATCGTTTCATTGCTTCATTGCTTCAAAAAACATGAAAAAGAACAAATATTTACACATTTAAACTATTTTACCCTGTTTTATTTACGTTAACAATAAACAGGACAAGTTTTAAAATAGTTAAACGAAATCATGTTCAAATTAAGTGTCTGGTCGTCGTAGGGTGGAGAGTAAAATTATAACGTCAGTCCCACCAAACATTGGTTATTGGTGAGGGAGTGTAGGGACAGACTTGCTTTTACTAATATTGAGGAATTTTAAATGATTTAGGCTTTACTTCAAAATATAGATTTTAAATTTCGAAGATTTTAGAATATGCTTGAAAGTATGTCGAAATTTTCAAGATTTTGTTTAAAATTGTTTGGAATCTTTTAAAAATGTTAATTATTTTCAATCTTGTCAAAACTTTGCAATAATTCAAAGTTTTCCGAAAAATGTTTAAAATCATGCAACAAATTTTCAAAAAATTACCTTCAAATCTTCTAGATTCCATTTCGGCATATTTTGAAATCTTTAAGCTTAAGATTAATCTTTTTAAATGAAACTCAAATTATTTTAAATTTTCCCGGAAATCTTATCATTATGGATAATCTTCGACCAAATAGTTCAATTTTTAAACAAAAAAAGATTAAGTCTCAACGTCAAATGTAATGGTTGATATTTCAATCCAAAAGGATTTTTATTTTAAATTAAAAACAGTTGAAATTATCCAAAAAAGACCAATTTTAAACAAAATAGTTGAATCCTAAACAAAAAATTATTTATTTTTGCCCAGTTGTATTTTAAACCAGAAAAACTGTGTTTCGCGATGAGAGAAGCTGCGGGACCGAGTGGGGAGGATGTGCTTAGTCAAGCGTGACAGACAATAACTACGCGATTTCGTGATGTGAGAAACCGCGGGACCGACTGGAGAGAATGTGCTTAATCAAGCGTGACAATCAGCCGTTCGGCGGTTTCGAGATGAGAGAAGCCGTGGGGTCTAGTGGGGAGATGTGCTTAGTCAAGCGTGCCAGACAGCGAAAATTGTGCACAAATGCAGTTTTCAGTGTGTTTTGATTCCTAAAAGCATGGAAAAACTTTTTTTGCAAACATTTGAATTTTGGGATAACTACCTAACTTTTGGAACGTTCGAATTTTCAGATTGCCTTTCAATTATAATTCAACAAAAGGCCTCAGGTCAACTCGTTATTCGTCAACTCGTAAAGTAAATTCGTTGATCTTTGAGAGATTTTTTTTTTTTCCATGGAACCGCCGCCTTTGAGCGGCAAAGGTGCACCACCTTTTCAATTACCCTAAATACACGTCAGTCAGCGAGTACCCTGTACTTTTCGTGCATTGTTGCCTTTTTTGGTAATAAATTTTACGATGCAATATTATAACCTACTGGAGTATGAAAAAATCGAAAAGAGAACGTTTATTATTTTATCCTGTTTAATAAAATTGATGGAATGATTGAAAAAAATCCCAAAAAACTGTGGATTTTTAAAGATTTCGTCAGAGAAATTTAGAATTTTTAAAAAAATTTCAAAGGTTTCAACAGAATGACATTTGTTTAAAATTTCGGGAAAAACTTGAAATGATTTCTTATTTAAAAAATTTATTTTAGGAGAATATTTTGAAAAGATTTCAAAAAATTTCGAAAGATTTCCATAATTGTCATGAAAGAATCTGGAAGATTTTAATGGATTTTTTTTATTTTGAGAATTTTTTTACAATGTTGAAATAAATTTAAATCATTTAAAAAGATATTTAGAAATTTTTAATAAATTTCAAATATAATTTGGAATTTGTAAAGGTTTCAAAAAACTTGAAACAAAATGGAAATTTTGGAAGATTTTGAACAAAACTGTAGAATTTTTAAAAGAATTTTGAAAGGGCTTAATAGAATAAAAACTAATTTTATTTTTTTTTGTTGGTGAAAATTAATTTTTTAACTGAAAATTTAAGTATTAATTTTTTTGGAAAATCTTTTTTAATTGAAAATTTAACTATTTGGTTGAAAATTGATCTGCTTTAGTTGAAAATTCAACAATTTGGTTAAAAAGATATTTTGTATTAGATGAATTTTATTCATTTTAGTTGAAAATTCATCTCTTTGGTTAAAAATTTTACTATTTAGCTGGAAAATTATTCCTTTTTGGTATAAAATTTATTTTTCAAGTGAAAATATAACTATTTTAGTTGAAGATTGACCATTTCAGTCAAAGATTGATCGTTGATTGAAAATTGAACTATTTTGTTAAAAATTCATGTTATTTTTTTTTTTGTTAAATAAAATTTTTTAATTTTAAATTTAAGTTATGCATTTTTGGTAGAAAATTAATCTTTTTTAATTGCGAATTCAACTTTATGGTAAAAATTAATCTTTTGTATTGGAAAATTCAACTATTTCGTAGAAAATTCATGTATTTTGTTGAAAAATCGTTTTTTTTGTAAAAATTAATTTTTCAAGTTGAAATTGTATCTTTTTTGTTGCAAATTAAAGTATTTATTTAAAAAATCACCTTTTTTAAGTAGAAAATCAATATTCTTCTTTAAAAATTCAACTGTTTTCTTTGAATTTAATTTATTTTGTGGAAAATTAAACCATTTTGTTACAAAGTATTATTTTTGTTGAAAAAGTCAACTCTTTGATTGAAAATTCGTCTTTTTAGTTCAACATTCATTTGTGTGGTTAAAAATTTATCTTTGTTTTTTTGTTGGAAATTCAACAATTTTATTAAAAAGTAATTTTTTATTTTATGAATATTCTTCATTTTAATTGAAAATTCATCTCTTTGGTAGAAAATTGATCTATTTGTTTTTAATTCGTGTTTTTCTTTCTTTTTAAATTTTTTTACTGAATTTTTTGGTAT
>JAABKJ010000918.1:0-32241 GCA_011634705.1 Andricus grossulariae
GAATATGCAAGGAATTCAGGAGATTCATGGAATTGAAAGCTTTTCCCGAATAATGAAATTTCCGAATAACAAAATTCCCGAATAATGAAATTCGCAAATAATAAAATTCCCAAATTGGAAAATTCCTGAACATTAAAATTCCCAAATTGGAAAATTCCCGAATAATAAAATGACCGAATGATAAAATATGCAAATTTGAAAATTCCCGAACAGTTTGTAAGATTACCGAATTGGAAAATTCCGGAACAATCAAATTCCCAAAAATTTATAACATTGGCGAATTTTACAATTCCTGAATAATAAAATTCCCAACAATTTATAACATTTTCGAATTTCAAAATTCCCAAAGAACAAAATTCCTGAATGACAAAATACCCGAATTCGAAAATTCTCCAAAAAAAAGCTCAAAAAAAGTTAATAAGATTACCGAATTTGAAAATTCCGGAATAATCAAATTCCCAGCAATTTATAACATTGCCGAATTTCAAAATTCCCAATAAATAAAATTTCCGAATAATAAAATTCCCGAATTGGAAAATTCTCAAAAAATAAAATTCCTGGATGAAAAAATACCTGAATTGGAAAATTCACCAAAAAATAAAACTCTCAAAAAGTTTATAAGATTACCGAATTGGAAAATTCCGGAATAATCATACTCTTAACAATTTATAACATTGCCAATTTTAAAATTCCCAAAATATAAAATTTCCGAAAAATAAAATTTCCGGATAATAAAATTTCCGAATAATAAAATTCGCCAATAATAAAATTCCCAAATTGGAAAATTTCCGAATAATGAAATTCCCGAATAATAAATTTTCCAAATTGGAAAACTACGGAATAATAAAATTCCCGAATGATTAAATACCCGAATTGGAAAATTCCCGAACAGTTTATAAGATTATGGAATTGGAAAATTCCGGAATAATCAAATTCCCAACAATTTACAACATTGCCGAATTTCAAAATTCCCGAAAAATAAAATTTCCTAATTGGCAGATTCCCATATAATAAAATTCCCGAATGATAAAATAAACAAATTGGAAAATTCCTGAACAGTTTATAAGATTACCGAATCGGAAAATTCTGGAATCATTAAATTCCCAAAAAATAAAATGTCTGAATTATGAAATTCCTGAAAAATAAAATTCCCGAATATTAAAATCCCCTGATGATAAAATACTCGGAATGGAAAATTTTCGAAAAATAAAACTCCAAAACAGTTTGTAAGATTATCGAAATGGAAAATTTCGGAATAATCAAATTCCCAACAATTTATAACATTGCCGAATTTTAAAATTCTCGAACAATAAAGTTCCCAAAAAAAAAAATTTCTGAATAATAAAATCCCCGCATTGGAAAATTCCCAAATAATTTAAAGCAAACATTTTTCTTAATTTAGTTGAGTTTTTTACCTAAAACGTTGAGTTTTCAACGAAAAATTCATTTTTAGCCAAGAAATATCAACTTTCTATGAAAAAGGGGAATTTTTATTTTAAAAGGAAGAATTTTTTTGAAAAGGCGATTGAGGGTTCAACAATTCAGGTGAACTTTCTTTTCTTGCATGACTGAAAAATCTTTATTTTTGGAAATTCTTTTTTTTTTATTTAGAAATTCATTTTTTGGAATGAAATTTCTTTTTTTTTTGTTGTTGTTGAAATATCAACTATTACACTTTATTGTCAAGAATTCATCTTTTTAGGTTGAAAATTCAATTATTTCATTAAAAATCTAAATTTTTTGTTAAAAATTTAAGTATTTTCTTAGAAAGTCATCTTTAATGGCAGAAAATTCATTTTGCGAGTAAAATAAGTAAATTTTTAATTTTTATCTGGTATTTGAATGTTCATGGTCATAGAAAATAAAAAATTTATCCAGGAAAAATCATGGATTTTTTGTTGTTGAATTTTCAACATCAAAGTTTATTTCCAGTTTAACCAACAAAATAGTTAATTTTTTTTAGATTATTTCTGTTAAAAAATGCTAATTTTCATTGAAAAAGCTAACGAAACCTGACATTTTCAGAAATTTTAAGTCTTCATCGAAACTTTATGATTTCATAATCAAATTCTTCATAAAAAATACTAATGTTCAGCGAAAAGCACTAAAATAAAATTTTCATAACTTTTTTAATTCTTAGATATAATTCTAAAAATTTGGAAATAAAGATATAAAACAATTTCAAGTAATAAGAAGCCAATAAAAATTTCAAAAAACAACGATTACGAAATTTTCGAAAAATGTTACGCGCTTTTTTTCAGATTCTTTTTTCAGATCTTCTTATGTGATTTTGCAATGATGAAACATCCAACACTTGGGTCTTTCGATGAGTGCTGTATTTCAATAAGCATTAAAGGAATTATTTTTGACGTGAATTTGACCTTATTTTATAAAGTAAGGTAAATTGCTAAGTGTCTAGTCACCTATACAAATAATTCTCTTCTTTCCATTTTGCAGTAACGAATAATCCTAGTATCATCCGGGATCATGTGACGCAGCCTATTGTCAAGTTTCACAATATTTTCTACTTCTTGTTTCAATAAAGACCAGATGTAGTTTGAAGATTAATAAATTTAAAAAAACGTACGACCGTACGACCGTACGACCGCACGACCGTGCGACCACATGACCGCACGACTACCCATACGACCGAGCAGGGTCTGGATCCAGAAATCTCTCTCTATCTCTTATTATGCGATTTTCTGAAAACTCATGGTGATTCCTCATGAAAAATTTCAAAGTTAGTCCATCAAAGTTTCACTTCAGCCGTGTGGCCCCACAGTCACAGACAAGACAACCTCTCCGAAGTATATGAAATACCAATCTGGATACTAAAACACCTGCTCAGGCCTAAATCCAAACTAAAAATCTTAGCACCAGAAATATTGACAGTGATAACCAAACCTGAGCTACAGAGGTCCCACTCGAATTACCGGAGATCGACATTAAATCTTCCTAACAAAAGAGATCATGAATCCCGCACCAAGAAGAATAAGTTATTTCAGACAAAATCAAGTATAGGACGAAAACTTGAAACCTAATAGGATCCTCAGATGTTTGATAAGTATTGGGGTATGACCAGATAGATAGGAGTAGGTTGACACATAGCAGTAGTTTTGGCTGGAAATTTCAAACGGTTGAGTTACTGCTCAATGCATCCTAAATGTCTTTTGATGTCTCTCGTTATTTCTGGATGTTTCAGGAATCATTTGGTCCCTTTGTCCTAGCATTGTAACATATCCGAACATTGCGAGGTTCTCGAAAAGCAGATTTCCAGAAAACATCTCGTGAACGCGAAGCAATATACTATTTAATCCTACACTCTTTCAGGGATACCTAAAATAAAATGTCCGGCGTATGCGATATTTTTAGATCAAGAAAATGATAACATATAGCTGCTTTATCATTGTTTGGTGTTTTCTTTTTGTTGACAATTAAAACAACACCGAAACATCGTTCTCTTGAGGATTGTCCTTTTTCTCTCTTGTGTTTCTCGTGGTTGGACTTCTGATGGTTTAAATTATTGAAGATGGTTCCATCCTAGCACCCTTTGTGGAGAGGATCCCCTCTGGTGGTCTGAATTTATCACATCTGTCTGTAGGAACATCGGATGGTGAGTTGCAGGATCAAGTTCCACTTATTCTTCTCCTATTGGCCCCGGCTTTCCGGGTTCTCTAATATTTCTAATATGCTGGCATGAACAACTATTGTGGGAATACATCCTTGAGAGTTGATAGCTATAATTATTAATTACTTCACGACCACTTGATCTGAATTCTGGAAAAAAATGGACACTTGTGACAGCCAGCGGTACTGAAAATCGCTGCTAACTTTGAAATGTGATTAATCGTTCAAGAAAGAAGCGATAAACTTGTTACAAAACCTTGGGCAAGCTCATGAAAAATCTGCTTCGCATAACCCACGATAGAGATACTTTTGACCTTCGGAGGATAGTATATCATGTGCGAAATTCTAAAACAGAATTTAGTAATTTCTCGAATTTTGTACCTCAACTTCAACAACTCGCTCAAAAATAATGAGGGGTGTATTTCACTTCTGTCTAAACTATTTATAATTTAGCCGTTTGAAAAGAAAATTCCTCTTATCCGCCTGACGGCTTGGGTAAAACACGCAGAAAGCGACTACTCATATGTTCTTAAAAATCTACGACGTATTCATCAATGACCTGAAAACCCTCTGAAGATAAAGTCCAAATTAAAATTGTAACAACTTAAACAATTTTCAACTGTAATTACACACCTCTACACTGTAAAATCTCGATCCTCAAAAGAACGACGAATTCGGTGTAGTTCTGCGTTCGAAACGAGATACAACAAATTTCACATCAATGGCTTTCTTAATTCTAAATGATTGCAAACGGCGTGTATTCATTTTCCGAATAATTAATAAGTATATCAAAAATATTGCCCACATTTTAAAAACCAGACATTTCTTTATTGATATATGATAAAAATATTATTGTACTCGCCAACAGAATCAAGCAGGAAAACTGCGATTGTGAAGAGTAGAGTTCCAGTAACAATCGTCATGACAATCAAAGGATTTCAGAACCCAGACTAATCATTTGGTAATTCACGTCACGTTTATAATAGCCGCAATAAAATAATTTTAGGTAAAAATAAGATCTTATTGTTTATATAGCGCGTGCTATGATTGTTTGATGTATACTGACAAGGTGATTACCGCGCTCTTCCCATATAAACTTAGAAATTAAAAACTAGAAAAAATATGCGAAAACTATTTATTAGAATGTATTATCTCTCATGTGAAGAATATTTAATTTTGAATCACACAATCTATGCTTTAAACATCTAAGTGTCTCGTGTTTACTTTATCTTCTTTGCGATTCGAATATCTTTCGAACTTGGGGTACCAAATGCCTATTTGGTATTTTTTGGTCTTGTTTTGCATTTTGTACCCAAGTAGCTGATATTATCACAGAGAAACATCACCTTCAGACACAGAGATAACCAATAAAAGTGCTTGAGCCGTATAGCATTCACACTACAACAAGTAATTTTTGTTATAAGTAAATTGTACCCTGAAATCAGTATTCAATTCACACTTTTTCTTCTCTGCTCCTACTTAAACCACCTACTTTTACTCTAATTATCATTTCCCATGCTACATTGGGCGCTTTCAGTATTCTTCGCACTATGATTTTAATATGTTTGTTATAGTTCTCTACTGATGAGAACCAGAAACCTAGGTGTCCACCACCTCAAATTGCTGTTCTGAAATGCGTGAATTATATTTTTCTCTTTCCTTTCTCTATTTCAAAACACTATAATTTTCGATTTCCTTACATTTGTTTCTGAATTTTTCCTGCTCACACATCCATTCAAAACCTTCAACACTTCTCATGAATCTTCTCAGAAGCCTACTGTCACTGCGAGTTTGTCTGCGAATTTCAGGTTACCCTATCACTGACCCTACCATGTTTCCCCTTCAAAAATTCTCATCTACATCGTCAATAAAAAGATAAAACAGAGTAAGGCTTCGGGGGCACACCTGCCTTTTCCTGTCCTGGAACAGTCTGTCAATCCCTCTTCGTCTATCACCTGATTCTGAGTCTCTTCATGAATTTCACATATTTTCTCCAGCACCCAATACTTCACTCGACATTTTTCTTAATGCAAATGCTCTTCCTGAGCCCTAACTTATTTCCTATCCCTATCCACTTGCTTCATATACCATACATCATCGGAATCCAATTTACTTTTGAACTCTTTTCAGGAACGTTCTTTCAACCTACCAAGTAGTATTGGCGCCTGGTATGTTCCATTAAACCGCTCTGATGCGCACTGCCTCTACAAAACTGAAGGACCCTCTTCGTTCCAAATATATTTATTGTCCCCTCTTATTTAATCCATTCCGGTACCTGAATTTCTTGTCGTGTCAAATTATCTTTAATACTGATAGGTGCTCCTCTTAGCATGTCTTTATTAGCAATAAGGGTTCTTTTCTCTTCCGAAGATGGTAGCCTAATCAGTGCACCCAATCCTATTACTCTGATCTCCTTGATTATAATTACCACCACAATCAGTCCGCCTCGCATATTCCGTATTCTTCTTTTCGTTTTTCTCTGACTACTCGCACTGAGTCCTTTTATCAAAACCAAATTTTTCCTATTTTGTGTTTCTCTGATTTCGCACTCTACTTCTCCCTTGATTAGCCACACTGGCTGCTCTCTTCCAGATTCAAATTCCACCCGTATGCTAAAGTATGAATCTACTTTGCTGTTATTATTATTTTCTCCATAGTCGTTGTGAGTATTCACTTTATTGTTCAAATAAATAGTCCACGATATTTTTGTGAGCTCTTCAAGACGAATTTCCAAATCTAGCATCTTATCTTTCAGATGTTTTGATTTTCGCTCTTAGTTTTTTACTATATCCCTTAGTTCTGTACAAATCTTGATTTACCTACATCTGTCTAGGGGTTTTCTGAAAATTTCATCAATGAGGGTATCTGTGTTACACTGATTTTTCTTCCCGCAATCATTTACGGATACATCTTCTAAGCTTTTTCTATTTTCTTTCTTGCTATTAATTTTCTCGATTACGGCGTTTCGGAGCTTGGTATAGACCCCAGTTTCTTTCTTTGGAAAACTAGTTGTATGTTATTCGTCGCTATATGTTTGCCCGTAACTATACTTTTCCTTTCCCGTCTCGAAATCAGCCTGCTTTCTATAATCTGTATGAACTTGCATTAGATCCCATTTCAGAGTAATTCCCCTCTCCCCTTCTTCTGTTGGAATTATTTTATTTGCTCCACTAAACTATAGCTTTTCATACCACCTGGTTGGCGCCCTATTTTCTTGCTTTTTCTAATCACTTGTGACTTGATTCCCTCGTCAATTACTAATCCGCACTCGTTCCCGACCAAATCTTTTTTCATTTTTCGGTTCGAGCGGGAAAGGTTTCCAGATTTGAATTTGATCTTGACTGTTCCACTGTCAATACGTCCTCTCTTCTGATATAATACTTTCCGTTAACAGATTTCATTTCAAAAGAAGGTATAAAATAATAAAGGAAAAACAAAAATGTTTCTAGAAAAGCTGCGAATATTCCTTGGTAATATTTTGGAATGCTGGCTCTTGCTCTATCGTTCAACACGGTCACCATGTTCCATTCTCGCCGTGAATGGACTTTGGTGACCTATAAACACTGCGTTTTGATATGCTGAAATTTAGAATAAACTTCTTTGAAAGAAGTGCCAGAGTATCAGCTTCTGGTACTGGTCCGTGCTTCGTTTACAGATAAGAATCCCTGAAGGGTTCACGACATATTGGCGTTAAAGAGCATGTAAGATGGTAGGCTCAGGTAGTCAGGTTAATCATCATGACCTGTTCGTTTGTTGTTTCAGCTGCTGGGCCTTATATCTCTTGTGGTTGCTTTCGAATTGAAAGTTCAGCACAGATTTTCGACCTAATTAATTGGGAAAAGGTAATTCTGATGGGTCTTGTGGAGTCAGGGTCAAAATACTTAAAGTTTAAGAGAAGAAAGATGCTGACTGGTGATTGTGTTTTCTCATTGACTGATGATGGGCCAAGTACTTGGACTAAAGTTTGTTCATTTAGTGGTTCTTCGTTGCTTCTGAACTGGTTGGTAACTAATAATGATTTCTGACTTTTAACTCTTAGCTCTGAACTCTTAACTGATTCTTGTATATGAGAAATAGGATTAGGTCTATATTCCAACAAGATTCCATTATTAGTCATGTGAAAGTGTGAGGAAAGTCTAAATATCCAATGAGAATTGAGGATTTTAAATTTTTCCACATTTTGAAAACGATGATGATGTCAAAATGTATGGTATCTTTAGAGATTCTGATTGATAGGAAATTCTCAATGTCGTGGTGATTTTTGTCAGTTGCAATTGTCATGTCGATCAACGACACTTGTTGTTTTCGTGATAAAGATTTGTGTTTCTCACGACAATCTGGTATCCGGCTCATGGAAATGTAGAGATTCCATTTCATGCAGGCGTAGGAGATTGAAAATGCAATCAGTTTCCATCGTTATCTTGTTCGTTTATCGGATAGCATAGAAGTTTTTACAATCTCTAAATATGATCTCCAAATTTATCGATATATTATTGAACATAAACGTTCCATAATTACAATCGATTTGTTAGAAATGATAATTATCATTAAAGCAGTCATATAATTTTTAAAATTTCGAAAGCCTTCTGGCACACATGGAACTCTTATTTACGAAAGTAATAATTTGCCAAGCTTAATAATTGTAAAATGAAATTTTATCAGTGTATATACAAATCTAAATTAAGTAGATAACAGTCTCACGAAATTTTATTTCTCCATACACAAGCTTGACAGATTTCCAACTTCCGTAAGCAAAGAATTTACGTAATATAATAATTTCACAGATTCACAATCTTGCGGAATGATTCAGGGAGCTGGCAATCTCTTATAAGGTGGGGGTGGTGGACAACATTTTCACAAATCATGCCACTATATACTTTTCCTTCCGACCTCACGAATAGAAACTTTAAAATATAAATTTAAACTTTTTTCTTTTTTATAATAAATTGATAATTTTTCCCCTGTTTTTTAAAAACTTCCTCTTTTTAATTTTCTCACCGAAATGCGAACTGAATTAATGGAGCCTGATAAAAATTCCAATTGTTTTTGTCTATAAGTTAATTCCTTTTGGTTGAATAGTATAAATATATGCTGTGTCTAATCGTCCCAAGAAATTGTGGAAGTTGAAAGAGGAGATAAATTTGTCGTGCCAAAGATACGGGATTTTTTGGTACGGCGTAGGCGACATTGTTTTTTTATTTGGTTTCGGGATTGCGTGGTGTGCTTTGAGGCCTATGTTGTTGGTCTGGTTGCACAGGTGATTGGGCTTGTGGTGGTCGGGATTGCGGTGGTCGGAAGAATGGTGGTCGAAATTTTGGTTGTTGAAATTTTTGCATATGGTTCTCTTTTACTACC
Organism: Andricus grossulariae; assembly: GCA_011634705.1. NCBI lineage: Eukaryota > Metazoa > Arthropoda > Insecta > Hymenoptera > Cynipidae > Andricus > Andricus grossulariae. The sequence continues at coordinate 8,983 of JAABKJ010000918.1, forward strand.
CTCTGTGCGGAGTGTAACTTCGAGCCATCTGCATATGTTAAATCTGTATGTAGGAACATCGGTTGATGAGCTAGAGGTTCAACTTCGAGGTATTCTGTTCCTGTTGTCCCTGATACTCCGGGTTCTCCAATATTTCTAACGTGTTGGTATAAACCACCTTCAGGGTGGTATTCCCTTGATGGTTGATAGCTGTAATCATCATTTTTTCCACCATCGCTTGGTCTGGTTTCTGTAAAAACATCGATATTTGTTTCAAGCCTACAAATCGTTTTAAAATTCAATGAAATAAACTAAATTAAACTAGGGATTGAGAATAAAATAAAATTAATAAGTTCATCAAAAATATATTCCACATATTTAAAACCTGTTAGATCATATAATAATATAAACTATTATCAGACTTACCAATATAATCGAGCAGAAAAACTGTGGTTGTAAGGACTATAGTTCCAGAAAAAATTTTCATTTTGGTAATAAATGTTTTCGTAAGCTTGACTAATGCTTTGGTACTAAAATCGCTGTTATTTGTAATGACAATTTCTAAGCTTTGCCATAAAGATCGTCACGATTATTAAGACTGACGTAACTTTCATAATAGGCACAATAAAATCATTTCAAGCAAAAGCAAGGTGTTACTGTTCAAATAGGAAGCTCTGTGATTATTTGCTATGCACTGATAAGATAAAATTCATAGTCTCTTGACGATCTTTTCTTTGTAAATCCCGCATGGCTTCTTTTTATAGAGGCCTTTTTTTGAGCGACTTCTTTCATCCTGTTGAATTTTTCTCATTTTCCAGAAACCATATAATAACCGATAATAGTCACCCGCTTATTAAATATTCGTCGAATATTTGTAATTAAAGAAGACAATATCAAGAACAATGTTTCCTGCTCGAAACACCAAGAGAAAATCGACAGGACGCAGATGTCCCTATACTTCAAATATACATCGTTATGCTTTCCACATATTTCAGCTATAAATTTATTATACTTAATTTAAATATACATGAAGTATGAGATAGTCTCGCTTACCGTATTTGTACTATACTATCTGAGACATCACTCCCATACGATTTCCCAGATGTTTTCCTAGATCAGTCCCATACCAAAATTTATTTACCCGGGTTAGCAGGCTGTACCAAGGCTACAAAGGCCATCTTGTAGTTTTCATAATCGGCTGCCTTGGAGGTATGAAAGCTTCATTTCTTAGCCAACTCAACAAGATTCTGGTTTGCCAGCTTAAGACTAAGTCCATCGCGAGCCGGATAAAAAAGGTTGTTTCTCTGGGATGACTTCATCTGGTCCATCAACTCTGTTTCTCATAAAATTCTACAAGGATTATTAGCACTGAAAAAGTATTCGGAGGTGAATCCTTTATCTCCACCTGTCTCGTCTGAACATGCAGTCTTTTCCCCAGGAAGGGATCGAGAAGCACCATGAAAGATCCAGTTAGATATAGATATTAGCAAAGTTGGGTACAAATTGTGTTGATTGACTAAATATAAGAAAGGAAATTCAACCGTAAAGCTGGTAGACAATGTTACTGAAATCATCCACCCTCAATACATCAAGACATTGACACCAGCAATACTATTGTATGAGATTATAGACTCCCAGAGACAGAGATTTGAGGCTCTTACTGCCAGACTGCGTCGGTACAAGAATAGTAGTGCAAGCAGGCAACAAAATTGAACTTTTGAATCAGATGAAAAGAGGTTTTATCGTGAACTGAGTGTGAAGAAAAATAATCAGCAAGACACTGAAGTCCCTCAAATTGAAGCCGTGACTAACTATTGGTCGCGTATTGGGGAAGAAACAAACAGAAGCAATTTAGACACTGCGTGGTCCCAACTAGAAGAAAACAAGAGCCAGCCATAACCTTGAAATGAAGGTGACTAACATCACATTTTCAGATATGTCAGCGGCTTTGAAAAGAACAAGTAACTTACATTGGCAAGCTATTTCCAGAAGATCCTCGAGCACCCAGATCTGATTCTAGGTTTTATACTCAAGGGTACTACATATATATTGCCTAAAAAACCAGACGCTGAAAATCCACCTAAATATCGACCAGCCTGCCTCACAACAGTTTATAAATGTCTCACAGTTATCATTGCAGATGAGGTATATTCTCACTGCGACTATGGAATTTCAAGGCTAGATTATTACAATAACGACAAAACTGGGACAATTAAATTAATTTCGAAAGGGAATTCGTTCTCAAAGGCTGACTCACCACGTGTAAGAGATCCTTCGCCAACATAACATTGGTCCAAGATCATCCAGGAACTCGGACAAGCTGATTGACTATCTTAAACAGAGGCTCATGGTCCTGACAGCGTGACTGTGACGATTCAAGAGAGCGATCGCAAGAAGGAATGACAATAGGCCTTTTTTCGCAAACGAAAAACGTTTCTAACGCGGCCTTGCTGATGGCAAAAACAAGATTAAAAACTGTTTTGAACCACCTTAAGCCTAGAAAATGGCCAGATATAAGTGAAGCAACAGTGGTCCACCTAAGTCAAGTCAACAGGATACAACGTGGCTCTGTCTGAAAAAGGACAGAGTTGCAATGTTGCCTGGAATGAATAATCTATCCATCTCAGCCTCCGACGTAACTCGCATCCTAAAGAGAACTAAGAACTGCGAATCGCCGGGTGTGAATGATGTGAACAGCTTCTGGTACAAATACTTGAAGGCTCTGCTCCCCGCCCTTGCTGGAGCCCTTCGAAATATCTAGGAGAACCTAGATCTCTTGCCCTCTTTCATGGCGGAGGGCGTTAAGCATATGATACCCAAAAGGGTAGATGCTGGTAGTATCAGTCTATACATATTGTGAAGAGAACAACGTCCTCTCCAAAAAAGAAAAACGTTGCTTACGAGATCTTCGTGGTTAAGGACAATGTCACGATTGACAGTCTGGTTGTGTTCCATGCGAAACTTCACCAACGCAGTTTGCACATGACCTACATTGACTACCAACAGTCGTTTTCCGAAGTAGCCTACGATTATTCACTTGAGATTCCAAAGACATATAAGTTCTGTCTACACGTCTTGCAAGTTCTGAGTCACGCTATGCACACATTGTGCACATGGACCAAATATTTTAGTCTTTGGGTGATAAGGGATGCCCGGTCTTTGTCTATTAAACAAGAAGTCTTTCAAGGTGATACATTCAGCACACCATGGTTTTGTTTAGCATTGGACCCAGTAAGTTGGACACTCAACAACATGTCCTTTGGGTTAAAAATTGAGGTGAAAGTGGCTACATTTCAACTCACTCACCTTCTGGGGATAAAGGACATAAAGGTTTATTCAAGCTCTGAGTCGAAAGTGTACAGCCTACTTAACATCTAGCTGCAGTTCTACTATGACATCAGGGTGTATCTGGCTCCACTCATACTGGACGACCGTGCTTTGACTGAGGCAATGACTGACGAAGAACCGTACAGGTACCTTAGCATATTGCAGACGAGAGGTCCACTCCACTCTGCAATTAAAAAGGTACTTGAGACTGTTTTTTCGGGTCGCCTCAGTCTGATGATGGCGTCCGGTCTCCATGCACTGAACATCACAAAAGCAATTAACACCTGAGCTATTCCTCTCCTAACATACTCCTTTGGTTTGGACACCTAGTCCATAACTGACCTCAAGAGGCTTAACAGAATCATCTGTGTGTAAATATCTGAGGACTGAATGCACCATAGAGGAGAGCTTCAGATAGAATAGTTTTGTCACGCAGGCATGGTAAGAGAGCAACCTTGGATGCTTGTCGATTGTGTAACTGTCCAGTTACGCAATCATGCAAATATTTCCAAAACAGGACTATGATCTCACTCTATGACTAAATTCATAGAGTTGACCAATACACATCCTTAAAACTTGCGTCAATTGATTTCGAGAACGTCGGGCATTTCAGCGCTGAACAGCTAGCTGCTTAAAGGTGGGGTAAACAGCTGCACAAGCAACACTGCTGAAGGTTAGATCTTCTTTGCGTGGATAATGATGCTTCTAACCTCTGGTTAAGGCGGGGCGAACTCTTTCTGGAGACAAAAGGAGTTCTCATTACCATTCAAAACAGGGTTATCACAACAAGAAATCACCAAAAACACATCCTGAAATTCAACTGTTTTATTAGGAATACAATGCATTGTAACTTGTGGATCAGAAAATAAATTCTCCAAAAAGCTTTGGTTTTGAATAATATTTTTTTTATTTTCCCGTTAGAAATGTTATATCAAGTTTACAGAAAGAATATCATTTAATTGTATGGTTGCTTAACATTGGTTGTTTGTCCAATCATTTTAAAATCTCCTAGTTATCAATCCTTGTTTTACAGTACACATAAAGCCGCTTTTGGGTCCAGGTAATGCAACTATGCAGTGAACTGTAAAAGAGGTACATTTCTGTCAAATCTAGAAGGAAACAAGCGTTTAAATTCAAAAAGAAGTTAGAAGAGATTATCAATAAGTGTTTAGTGGGGTGGTCCAAATTCTGTTGTCTCTAATGTTCATGCATTCCCTTCCTCAAATTTGTACGAATAAACAAAAAACTGAACTTTAGACACAAAATTGTTTGAACAATTTATAACTACTTTTAATAGTATTCTGTTTGCATAATAATATGAAGTTGTTGTTTCTTCTGAAATTTTTAACTTTTAGTTCAGTTTCATTCAAATTGAGGTAATAATCATATATTTATAATATAGTTTTCCTCAACAAAAAGCGTATTTTCATGAACGAGTCATACAAATTTTAGAGGTTCATAGTCGAAAATTCAAAAAAAAATCAGGCGTGTGTAAAAAGCTCAAAGCCCGATACTCGATCTGGCCGAGTCTAACTTTCAACAACTCGAGTCGGACAGAACTCGGCTCAATCGGTTTCGAACGGGGAAAACCGAAAACTTTTCGTTTTCGCCTCCTTAATTATCCTACTTCCCCTCCCTACTCGTCAATTTCCCAACCTTCTCCTACTCCCGCTTCCCTCAATTTCACTCTCCTTAGATTCCCTACTTCTCCTTCCCGCACTTTTTAGTCCCTTACTTCCTCTCCTTCACTTCTCAACCCTTATTTCTTATACTTCTCTCACAATCACTTCTTCGTCCAACCCTCCCATACTTTTCCCTAATTATCCTCAACGAACTTTACCATCCATTACTTTTCCCTTACTTACCCCTACTTCTCCTACTCATCTCTTCCCTAATTTCCCTTTACTTACTTTCTCTTCTTTCACAGCCATCACTTCTTCTATCCCCCTTTACGTCACTTCTGATAAATTCCCACTCGTTATTTCTCATAATACCCCTCCCACTAATTTGCGATACTTCACACACTTCAGACTAACTGCTTCCCCTACTTCTTCATCCCACACTCGCCGTCGGTTCAGTTAACCGAAAATTTCGTGTCCTGGAGCAGTTTGCCCAGCTGAAAATTCCGGTATAGGAACCTTGGAGGATCCTGGACATGTTGCTGGACAGGAACCCACACACGAACCTGTGCAGGTAATTTTGGCAGCTCCTGCACAGGAATTTGGCAAAGGAAATTGTACATGATCCTGAACAGGAAGCAGTATGAAAGCTAACACTTGAAGAAACCTGTACAAGGAACTTGTTCAGAATCCTATACGTGATCCTAAATAGAAACTTATCCGCGTTGGTTCGCTAGTGCCTTGGCTCTCTTTGATAGTAAGTTGGATCATCAATGATCTACAAGAAGAGCAACCTTATAGCTGTAAGCGACATGAGTTTTTGTGACGGATTTCTAGGGACCCCATACGTGTTTTTGTAAGAAACCTAAGCCTCAATTTACTTCGCAAAGAAACAGCAACCTATACTTGATCATTATAAAGATTCTTTTTCAGTGCAGGTTTCATTGAAGGATCATGTACAGCTTCCTCTGCCAAACTCATGAACAGGAACTATTAAGATTACCTGTGCAGATCCGTGTGCAGGATCGTGTCGAGAAACATGTCCAGGATCCTCCGAGGTTCCTGCAAAGAAATTTCCACTTGGTGGAGTTCTCGAAAAATTTCGAGTTCCTGAAAATGTCGGGTTCTCGAAGCGATACAGGTTTTTGAAGCAGTACTGGTACCCGAAAATTTCTCAATCAGAAATGCAAATATATATTTAAAAAATTGTTGATCTAAAATGGCAGACCAAAGTATTCAGACTTTAGGCTTATGATCAGTGACCCAAAAAAACCACATTAGCAATAGTTTGGAACACCAAATGTGTCTAGGGCCGAAGTTACAAATTCCAAAAGATCTTAGGCTCCAAAGTTCGAGGATTCTCAAGCCCACTCCGGCCGGAGCTTATGAACTTATTACACATACTTGCACATTTTCTAGAGCATTTATGGAGCACCTTAGTGTCTAGTAACCAGATTTTTCAATAACAAATTACAATTTTTAGAATATTTCTTTATATGAATATAAGAAAATTAAAATTGTTATAAATATTTACATTTATAAATTTACTTACCCCTAGCGATGTCTAGGTGCCTAAAATGAGCTGGAAGGCCAGATGGTAGCCTGTGTACACATTGATGCGTATACACACTTACGCTCTTCAGATATGATTTTTCAATGCATCTCTCTGTTAACCAATTTGTTAATCTTTGATAGCAATTATACATTCACAAAAGAAATTTTGGCGTTACAAAAATTGAAAAATATAATTATTACATCACGAATGAATTATAAGTTGGGTCAAGCCCTTTCCTTAATGTCAGAGTTATAGGGCGTCTAGGGATTTTGACAAAACTGGGTGAATCTTTAGTGTTGGACAAGTAAAGTTGATGGTTGTAATGGTTTCCCAACATTTTCAAATTTCAAGGAGTTACAGTATTTGAAATTTTGAGATTGAACTTTTTCGAAACAACAGAAGTTTAAGGAAAATATGATGACTTGCAAAATCGATTGCAGGCTTTGGAGGAAAGACTGAAGAAAGGTCAGCAAACCCCTTTCAACGTCACCACGAAGGAAAATATCGATCTGATTGCTAAACTTGACGAATGCACACGTGAAGCTAGTAAGCTTCAACAACAAGATGTAAACCTGGAAATGGTCATTACGGGCCTTCCTATCAAACCTAAAGAAGATCTACTGATACTTCAAAAATTAACTGGTAATACTATAAGCCTCTCAACCAATTCCGCTGATATAGTTATTGTTTTTCGAATTGCTTATGGGACTGCGGAAAGACCAAAATCAGTACTTGTTTGTTTTGCGAGCAGAGGAATATGTGACCAGGTCGTCTTAGCCAAAAGGTCTTTTGGAGTCCTCAAGGCTAGTGCGATTGACTAAACTAATGGAGATTCTATGGTGTACCTCAACTACAGTTGTACACCTAAGACTAACTTGCTCCTCAAGGAAACCCGGACCTCACTGAATCAATCAAACTCACCAGCAAACATGTATGAATTCGAAATGAGGCTATTTGATTGGGTCTTATATGTCTTCACTGTTTACCTTCCCTGAGGCGACACCTTTTCATGTATGTAAGGCAATTTCATCATGCGAAAGCGATTCTAAAGGTGCAGATGAACTTCCAATCTGTTACTTTAGGAGTGGCATTGAGGTCTTAATTCCTTACTTGATTGAGCTATTCAATCCACCACTTACACCTTTGACTTTCACAGACACCTGCCAGAAAACAATCATGTTGATCTCCGAATCCTTTCATTGATGTAATCCCTGTGAAGGGTTTGAATACCAAGGGACTAATTAGAGCTGGTGGCACAGGTGCTAGGAATAATGTAGATCAAGTAAATGAGTGACTTGAACCACATCCAAACATGAACGGTTCCGTTTATGTAAATAGCGAAATTCCAGAAGACCTGCTAAACCTTGTAAGGAATTTTGGTCGTGCTTCAATAAAGTACAGAGATGTAGAATTAGGCCAATAAATGCAGTATTTCCCCTAGTAATGGAACGAGATCTACCATCGAAAATCATGTTGGATATGGATGTCAGCATTGTCAGGAACAAATTGGGTCTATTGACTCAATATAAGAAAGGAAATAGAACGAGCAAGCTGACACACCATGTTACGAAAATCATCCACCCTCAGAAAATCGAGATATTAACACCAGCAAGAAGGCAGCAAAATCATACATTTCAGAAAGTTGAAAAAAGGTTCTATCTTAAACCGAGTGTGAAGCAAACTAACTAACAAGAAATGGAAGTTCCTCAAATGGAAGCGTTCTGTTCATCGTTGAATGCATTAGGCGAAACTCTAAATAGCATGTCTTATGGGTCCCAAATATGTGATAATGAGGATGGTTATCAAGTGATACATCTGTTGTACATGGATGACTTGAAGCTGTACGCTACTTTAAACCAAAAACTGCAGTGATAAATCCATGTCATAAAGAAGTTTTCTAATGGTATCCTTATGGATTTTGGATTTGATGAATGAAGAAAGTGCATTCAATCAGCGAAGAAGTTGGGACCTTTGAGCTCATTAAATTATTGAATACCGACCTAGAAAGGTTATACAAACACATCACAGTGATTCAGTGTAATCAGTTGTAAACAACTGATTACACGGCCTTGCATTTGACCTCAGAGGAGATCTTGAGTATCGAGACAGAAACCATAGTGGAATTAGACACGCAATGGAGACAAAAAGCCATCCAGGGCGAGAGCCCCAAAACGTTAGATCAGAATGAAATGGATAGTGAGACATCCAATATTTGGCTGAATAAGAGCATGGTTTTTCTATCACTATTAATTGCTATGAATTTAATTTAGCGAATACAAAGAGTTTAGCAAATTTGAGGAATTCCAGGAACTCGGGGAATTCAGTTCTTTAGTTCCTTATTCGAAGAATCCAGAGAATTTAGAAAATTCAGAGAATTCAGGCAATTCAGAGAATTCAGGCAATTCAGGAAATTCAGAGGATTCAGGGAATTCAGAGAATTCAGGAAATTCGGAGAATTCAGGTAATTCAGAGAATTCAGGAAATTCAGAGAATTCAGGTAATTCAGAGAATTCAGGAAATTCAGAGAATTTAGAAAATTAAGAGAATTTATAGATTTAAAGGTATTTTGCAAATTCAAGGTATTCAGAGAATTAAAGGAATTCAGAGAACTCGATGCGTTCAGCTAATTCAAGCGATTTAGCGAATGCAAGGAATCTGACGAATTCAAGGAGTGCAAGGAATTCAGAGAATACAAGGAATTGAAGAAATTCATGGAATTTGAGGAATTCAGTTTCTTAAAGGAATTTCTGGAATTTAGGGAATTGAGAGCAGTTAGAAAATGCTGGGAATTCAGAGAATCCACGGATTTGAAACGAAATTTGCAATTTCAGGGTATTCAAAGAATTTCAGAAGAATGAAGGCGTTTAGAGAATGCAAGGAATTTAACAAATTCAAGAAATTCAGAAAATGCAAGGAATTCTAGAAATTCAGGGAATTCAAGAAATTCAGGAAATTGAAGAAATACATTTTTTGAAAGGAATTCAGGCAATTCAAGGAATATATTTTCTTAGAGGAATTCAAACAATTTGAAGAATTCAGGGAATTCAGAGAATTTAGGGAATTCATAAAATTCAAAGAATTGAGGATGTTTAGAGATTTCAGGGAATTAAGAGAATTTGGGGAATTTAGAGCATTCAGGAAATTGAGAGACTTTAGGGAATAAAGAGAATTCAGGCAATTTAGAGAATTCAGGGAATTTAGAGAATTTAGAGAATTTAGAGAATTAAGGGGATTCGAAGAATTCAGAGGATTCAGATAATTCTAGGCATTCAGCGGATTCAATCGAGTTAGCAAATGCAAAGAATTTTACAAATTCAAGGAATTCAGGGAATTCAGGGAATTTAGAGAATTGATAAATTTAAAGGAATTTTGCAAATTCAAGGTATTCAGAGAATTAAAGGAATTCAGAGAATTCGATGCATTCAGCGAATTCAAGCGATTTAGCGAATGCAAGGAATTTGACGAATTTAAGGAGTGCAAGGAATTCAGAGAATACAAGAAATTAAAGAAATTCATGGAATTTGAGGAATTCGGTTTCTTAAAGGAATTCCTGAAATTAAGGGAATTGAAAGCAGTTAAAAAATTATGGGAATTCAGAGAATCCACGGATTTAAAACGAAATTTGCAAACTAAGGCTATTCAGAGAATTTGAGGAATTCAGAGAATTCAAGGCATTCAGAGAATTCAAGGCATTCAGCGAATTAAAGCGATTGAGCCAATGCAAGGAATTTGACAAATTCAAGGAATTCAGGGAATTTAGAGAATTCATGTATTTGAAGGAATTTTGCAAATTCAGGGTATTCAGAGAATTTGAGGAATTCAGAGAATTCAAGGCATTGAACGAATTAAAGCGATTGAGCGAATACAGGGAATTTCACGAATTCAAGGAATTCAGGCAAATCCAGAGAATTTAGAGAATGGATGAATTTAAAGCAATTTCGAAAATTCAGGGTATTCAGAGAATTTGAGTGATTCAGGGAATGCAAGGTATTCAGCGAATTCAAGCGATTTATCGAATGCGAGGAATTTGACGAATTTAAGGAATTGAGGGAATTCAGGGTATTCAGGGAATTAAGGGAATTTAAAGGATTTGGGGAATTCAAGAAATTCAAGGAATTCAGGGGATGCAAGGAATTCAAAACATTCAGGGAACTTGAGGTATTCAGTTTCTTAAAGGAATTTAGACAAGTCAGAGAATTTCCTGTTTAATTTTCAGAATTCAAAGGATTTCCGGGATTCGTTGAAATCCTTGAATTATCTGAATTCCTCATATTTTCTGAATTCCCTGAACTCTCTGAATTGCTTGAATTCTCTGAATTCTTTACATTTTCTGAATTCCTTAAATTCTCTGAATTCCCTAAATTCTCTGAATTGCTTGAATTCTCTGTATCGTTGAATTCTCTGAATTTCATAAATTCTATGCATTCCTCGAAGTTTCTAAATTCCTTGAATTCGCTAAATGCTTTGAATTCTCGGAATACTTTGAAATATCGAAGTTTGGACTGCAAAATATTATTATTCAGACATAAAATATCGATATAAAGAAATTTTAATATATTTCTAAAACTTTCCTTGAAAGTGATGCCTACAGTTTTGATGATTGGAACCAATTATGTCAGGAAATTAAGGAAATTTTGAGAATATAGGGTATTCTGGGAATTTGAAAAATTCGGAAAATTCAGGAAATTCAGAGAATTCAGGAGAGTCAAAGAATTAAGGGAGTTCAGAAAATGCAGGCAATTCAGAGAATTAAGGGGATTCAGGGAATTCAGAGTATTCAGGGAATTCAGGGAATTCACAGATTTAAATGAATTTTACAAATTCAGGGTATTCAGAAAATGTAGGGAATTTAAGGGTTTCAAGGAATTCAGGGAGGTCAAAGAATTCAGAACGTACGAGGAATTCAGATAATTCAAGAAATTCAAGGAATTCTGAGAATTCCTTAAATTCTAAAAATTGCCAGGAAATTTTTTTTACGCTGGATGTTTAGTCATTCCAAAAAATTAGGGGGTAAATATAAAAAATATTTGACAAATCGTCCCGAATTTCGTGAATTATGCATGGAATATATTCCTAAACTCACTTTCAGCTCGATCTAGGGTGCTACACCATTGAGCACTAGCACCACTGTAAAGAAGACAGCAGAGAAAGACAAAAATTAAAAAACGCATGGCTGTTAACGTAAAGAAACTTTTCACTAAATTTAATCATTAGCTGCTTAACTAAATTAATGAATATTCCATCCATGATCTCACTTTATATAGAAAATGTACCTCTACTTTTTTATGAAGGTCGACATAAAAATGTCCTCATCTTAATGTTACGAAAACAGTTGACAGTAAAAATACAGAATTGGTTCCAATAAAACGTCTTTTGGACTTTGTGTAGCAGTAATATAAGTCGGAAAAAATATAAAATTAACTTAGTACATGCGATAATAACTTACATACCTAATAAATAATATTATGAGTATTATCATATATGGATATTATTATAAAAATGTTGTATGTTCCTGTCAATCAGCAATTTTTATTTATGGAATCAAATAAATGAGGAAAAAAAATTTGTTGGTTCGTGTACGAAGAATTGAAAAACATAACTTTTAAAATCGGTTAATATTTTCTGTTCTCCTTTCTAATATAAAGATTCAAATATTTGCAAATTGGAAACAAAATTCCTGTATTTCAAAAAATTATGGCGAATTATTTCCAGGTACAGTAGTACTTAGTAGTAGCGCTTCTTCAGCTGGAACCTCACAAACAAGTTATTATTCTGCTTATTGGGAAAACAATTTTTTTTTGTTATTCGAAATTTTGGAAACACTTAACGAAAAATTGTGTAAATTTAACAACATATATTTCTTTTTTATGAACAAAGGATGTGAAAAGTTGAATTTCTGAACATTAATAGGAAGACTATTATTTTCAATAATTTTATTTGCTTAATTGACCGGAACTATGTTTTTTATTTTATTTTCAGCTTTTTCATGGTTTTTGTAATTATCTCGAATTTTCTATTTCTTTAAATGCGAAACAAGTGGATTTTTCTTTGATATGATGATATTTTTATATTCCTTGATATGTTATACGGTGGAATTAATTTGACAATTTCAGCTTTAAATTGTTGAAATTAGAAGCCGTACTAATTTAAACATTTACATTAGGATAATTTTAAACCGCAGAAAATTGAAATACCATCTGACGTCAATCGACTTATACAAATGTGTACATTGGAATAATCAAGATTATTCTTAAGGTCATCTGATAGCTATCGCATGGCTGATTATCAAATTTCATCACACTTGAAAGCTTTATGCTTAGAAAAATAAAAGTCTTCTGCTGAATTTTTGGGAAATGATTAGAAATATATAAGCACACATCTGTTTGGCACATTTCTGCTTCAATTTTGTTTAAAACAATGCAATTTTAATTATTTTTATAGGGCTCTAAAGCCCTGTTCTCAGTTACATTAAAAATTAAAAATTAATAAAATTGCACTATTTAAACAAAATAAAAACACAAATAGGCCAGAGAGCCGTGTTCTTTCATATTTGAAAACATTGCCTAACATTTCAATACAATATTCAAATTTTGTTTCAAATTATGAAGCCGCCGAATATAAAAAGTGTTTTTGGTCACGTGACAGACTGTCACATGCTTTTAAATAAGACACGTTTCAAATTACCTAATCTCTGTTTAAGCTTCTTTCTCGTCTGGAATACGTGAAATATGACAAACAATTTCACAACTTAGGTCTCATTGTTAGCACATGAATTATGATAAAACTAACATAAGAATTTGTTATGCCATTATGCTCTGATTGTAATTCATCACTTATCTTCAATCAATAATTTCCAAGTTCATGCTAAACGCTATTTTGTTCGTTTCGAAACAATTAGTGCTATCAAATCTTTTTTTTTTATTTATAAATATCTTCTTTCAGATGATGACTTCTTTTCTTCTAGGAAAGGGAAAGGATGAGGAGGAAAGGGGCTGATAGTAAAGATTATGCATTCCCAAGTTTTTATTTTAGGCGCTGCAATAAACATACTCCTCCCACCTATTCCTAATTATTGCTTCCGTTGTCTTTACTCATACCAGATAGATACTATAAGGTAGCTTTTTTGTTTAAATTAATATTTTTAAAACGTTACCAAAAAGGAGAAAACAATTTATTCCAAAAAGGAATGGAACACTATTTACAAAATGATCCTTGTTCGAGCCGTTCAAAAAACACGTCACGTCGTTTAGAAAAATTTTCATCCCCATGTCGCTGTAAGCTTTTTGCGCTTGTTTTGCAGGTGCTCGTTCCATAACAGCTTCTTATCTATGATGAATCCCAAGTATTCAGCTCGTTCTGTGATTTCCCATTCTTGTCCTCCCAGTTTTAGTGATTTCGGTTTTCCCCACTTTTATGTCTGGTGAATAAAATCGCGTCCGTTTTACTTGGATTAACCGATAATCCGGTCTTCTTAAATCAGAAATCCACTATCCTCAGGGTTTGTTGCATTATCCCGAAGAGCTCATCCGGAGGCTAATCTTGTACGATGAACAGTATGTTATCATCCTAGCCTATAACGTGGTATCCCTGAATCGTGAGTAGATGAAGCAGTTCATCCACTTTCCAGCACAACTGCACATTTATACCAGGACTGCTGTCGGCACAGCGTGTGCAATCTTGGCCGACCTGATCACCTATCTGGAGGTGTAGTTGAAGGCTCCTTAGATGTCCATAAATGTTCCTATCGCGGAGCCTTTCTGCTTCAGTTGTCGTTGGATTAGGTTTGCTGGTCCGCTTAGGATCGTTCAGGTCGATGGACCAGCCCTATAGGCGTGTGAATGTGAGGCTGACAGGACAGAAATCCTTGGGCAATGTATAACCGGTCCTTCCTGCTTTTGGAATGAAGACTACTCACGTACCTCTCCACGCCGTCTGGAAATATCCCAGTGGCAGAATAGCCCTAGCAAGTAGCACAAGCGGCCCTATGCTGATCTCTCCAGCCTCCTGTGAGGAGGCATGGTATATGCCATCCGGACCTGTAGACTTTGATGTGATGAAAGACTTCACGACCCACCTGAACATGCACGGGGTAACAATCTAGCAGTCTAACCGCCTTTCCGGGCCAACGTGAGCTACAGGCAGCTTTGATTGCCTCAGAGATGTCGCCTCCTTTTCCCCAGACCTTATAAAGACCAGAAAATGTGCCCTAAGGTCTTCTCGTCCGACACTGAGTATGCTTTGTCAAGCAATTTAAGAGTGCCGAGACAGCATCCAGATTTCACGAGAGCAGCTGGTCTAATCTTGCAGTTTTTGCCCCTTTCTCGATGTCTGTGAAAAAGATAGTTTAGCAGCTTTCTTGCTTGGCCTTATGTCTTGCACTTCTGTATCCTACCCTCATCGTCGTAAATGAGACTTATAGTTTATCCGTTTGGCCAGTACTCAAAAACTCTCTCTAATTGACGTGGGCACCTCCAAGAGTGCACTCTTTAGTTCAGTGGAATGCTGGTGCCAGTATACTACTTCTTAGATGTCTGGCCCACATAAGGCCCACGGGTATGGTAGATTACAACTTTAAATCTATCTCTGAGTGATCTGAGAAAGTAGGTTCATCTAAGACTCTTTACTTCTCAACTGTGTCTCTAAAACTGCCGGTATAGAGGCTGATATCAGTGAATTCTTCACTGACAGAATTGTGAAACGTCGGGGTATTTGCCGTTGTGAGAATATCTAAATCAGCAGTAATTGAATATTCCAATAGATCATTCCCTCTCAAGCTTGTGTACGTGGTACTCCACAAAGTATGGTAGAAGTGAGCATCGCATCCCAACACTAGAGGGTGACCCCTTACCTTGCAGTATTCCACCAGTATACGTTCTTCCTCTGGTGGGTCGGTTTCTCTGTAATACGAAAAGTAGGCTGATCCCATGACTTGTTTTCCAATTTCTCTAAGATCTCTTAAATTATAACCCGTTAAGAAAACCAGTCTCTCCTAATCCCCTTATGGTATGTCGAACTAACTTATGTTCATATATTACTGAGATACTTGTGTGCCTTACAGCTATGCCCCTCTCTAGAAGCCAGGAGCAGTCATTTAGGTCTGCCCCCGATCTTCCTCTGTACCAACAGACTCCTCCTGTTCGTGATCGGCGCAATCCCTAATCTTGATCTATCTCATGTGGTAGAAGGACTATTCATCTGTTGCTAAGGACCTCAAGAGCCCTCGTCTAAGACTCAGGAATGTGTAAAACTAGGCGCTGTTTAGGACCTCCCGTTGTTTTCTCTTTCTGAGGCAGATCGTGCCTGGCGCTTTGCAAGGACGATGTGTTTAGTAAGGAGTTGAATCCTTTCAACCGCCGAAGGACCTCAGACGGATCTTCCAGCTGTCCTGGGATCCACGCCGTAGCCCTTAGCAATTTTGGAGCAATTGAACCCCACCGACATTAAAGTCTGCACTTTCCCAGGACCTTGTCTCGGCCACTGCATTTTGCAGCCAAGCTTTGGCCACTGAGATGGCTGCGACAAATACGAAGACCCCTCCCCTGTAGTCTTTTTTGCCTACTGCGCTTGCTTTTTCAGTTTTCTCTGCAGTGTAAGGGTAAGACTAATTACTCTGGGAGGTCTTCCGGGATCCCTGATAGGTCGTTAGGACACTTTTGTACCCCTAGGTGCCAAATTGCCACGTGCACGGTCAGTCACCACCCATGACATGGGGGAGGGGAGGGGTGACCACATTGCGTGAGACACTGAATGAATATCCGTCCGTAGGCCACCACACCAACGAAGGGCTGCTTATCAGTCGCTATGCGGGCCCTATGCCGTTCCCGTCACGATTCCAAACTGGATGTCGAACCGGGAGGGATCTCGACCCAGGAATCCAGTAAGCCCGTGCTACCTAGGCTCACTCAGCCTTTCATGATATTACAATTATCAACGATTTGACCCCCTTGTTGCACAAGCTTCAATCTCTCCGCAAAATGGAAGGTATTAAAGCCCCTAGGGGACGAATGGTAGATGTTGGAAACAATAATAAATAGGACAGCTATTTTTATTTGTTGCAATGAAGAAACATAAATGATATTCAATACTTTTATATCAAAACAGTAAAGTTAAAAAGAATCTTCTTTGACCAAAATAGAATTGAGTATTGTAATCCAGTATAAAATTACCGAATCGTAAGCTATAATCAACGACAGGACCATCGTAGAATCTAGCGAAAGTTGTTGAATTCATAGTCCATCCAGCTGTCTTCCACATCAAATCCAAATAAACTCCATGATTCTTAGCGGTAGAAGTTGTTGCATGTCATCTACTGTATGTGGAAAAGATTCCTGTGTCAATTCCGCTTTATTTTAATTTATCCTTAAGCAAATGACCCAGGGTCTGGGATGAGACGTCTTGATGTATACTTTCGTAAAAACTTCCAAACTTCCAAAAAGCGTTCTAGAGCCAAAAAAGGTTGTCCTTTATTGTGGTCTGACGTTATAATATAATCTGTAATCTTAATCTCAAGTAACGTTGGAGTCTTTCTAATGTTGCTGATATTGATTAAAGCAAATGTTGGCATTCTATGACTTTCAGAGAGACCTGAAAGCGTGCCAAACTATTTGAAGATTCATTTGAAAACCTTCTTTATTATCAAATCGTTACTGATTCGAGAGTCTGCAATCAATGATGACGCAGATTTTCTGCAGTTGATTGTACTATATAAAGAGACATTGTCGTACTCTTAAGTAAGAAGCTTGAGAATTTTAAAAGCTTCATGCTTATGAGGATTTATAGAGCTCCGTAGAGAAAAGGTCGGCCGTTTCTTGAAAGCCATATTATTGATCTTCATAGATGAATTCTGACTAAAAACCACCAGTATTTCAAGCGAGTTTTCTCAAGTTACATTTCTTCTTAAGGCTTTCTAGATAACCTCCAAAGTAGATGTGGTTCCCTATGACAAGAAAGTAGGAGATTTATTTTCTACGAAAATAAATTGGTTCTTGGATCAGCATTGATTCAAAAATAGGGTACAAAGGCTGAATTTGCCAGTCTGAAATAATTAGAATACTCTTTAATTCCTTAGATTTTATGATGCCAAGCATTATTGAAATAATTGCAAAAGGTGTAACGATATAGAATAAGCTTTTTTCCAAAACAACGTTAACGCATCTACTGTTACAGAACAGGGATCCGTGTGCCGTGGAATTTTCTTTGAAGCAAATATAAGAAACAAATATAAAAACATTTCGTTCTTTACACCATTTCCGAATTTTTTCACCTGTTTTATTTGAATAAACATGTTCTTAATATAACATTTATAAAAAAATGTAAATATCTAGTAAAACAATACAGGCCAGAAGTTGCACAAGTAAATTCATAAAGTTTACCATAAAATTGAAATCTGAGCTCATTTCTATGACTTATGTCAACCCAGATGGTGTTGAAAGCATCTTTTAAATTTAAGATAGTCACCGAGCTATATTATATATTTTTATACAAAATTGTTTTTTTCTAGACTGTCGGAATCTTTGTAGGCATACGTGGAACATTTATTTACAAAAGTGATAATTTGTCAAGTTTGCGTATTTTAAAATAAAATGACTTCAATGTAGTATTTAAGTCTTAGGCAAACAGTTGAAACTCTTGTTGAACCTTATTTCTCTATGATACACAAACTGGCTATTTTATCAATTATGTGTATAAAAGTTTCATGTATATCTCTTAAAGTTTCGAAATTATTAAATTGAAAATAATTTTAGATACAAGCAGGTGTCCCTGCATAAAATTAATTATTTCACTGATACTTTTGAACTTTGACCGAAAGGCCTTTTCCATACATTTCATGCGGGAACTTTTTTCAATAATTTTTCATTGTGAATAATATTAACATATTTTTTGGTTTGAAAATTAACTGTTTCGTAGAAAATTCTTATTTTCGTCCAGATTTCCATTTCCAGATGCCATCCCACCTTCTTCGGTAGAATTAATTTGAAACTTCAAGTTTTGAATCTTCAAAATTAGAAAAAGGGACACAAGATATTTTTACAAGGAGGGGCATTTATGTATGGATATACTTCCTTCTATACATGATAAACTAAAGATATGAGGTTATATAAAGAAATATAATTGTATTATTAGATAGCATTTTTCAAACCTTGAATACCGTTAACGAAATACTTGTTTCTAATTACCCAATCTTCGTTTAGTCCGCTTCACTCGCCTGTCATACGTGATGAAAGATAAATAATTTCACAAGTTAGTTTTGATGGTTAACAAATAAAGAGTCAGGAAAAAAATATCAAAATTTTCTATATCAAAACAAACTTCAAAGACCTATCATTCGGCCTCAACCTAGCCCTATTTGATAAACTCACTTTCCTAACCCGCTTTCTGTTATACTAGTCTATAGTATATTTGCAGCTTTCCATTTTGCTGAAAAATAGAAAATGATAAGACATAAACTGAAAATTAATTAATTTGACCATTTACACAATATCAGAGCCAAAACAAAAACACATCAGAAGTAGCAACAGCTAAAGCTTCTCAATAGGTGAGTTGTAGTTGACCAAAACCAGACTTTTTCTAAAGACAAGTGATATCCGGCAAGCCTTCGAATTCCATATTTAATTTTGGTGGGGCAAAGAACTGAAAATTTTCCGAAAGAGGATGTTTCTAACCAATTCTGATTTGTCTTTAGAAGGCAATCCGAGCTGTTTGATTTTCTTTCAGCAGACTTTAAAGTGCTAATGTATTGGCAGAGCTAGCGTTTTACATTCTGTTAAGCGCTTCCATATTTTTTTCTGAACGCTTGCTTAATTAGATAATCCAGCATAATTATAGTCAGATGTTTTGGAAACTTGATTTTGTCAAGTTACTAAAGAAACGATTAACTGAAATAGATAAATTTTCAACCAAAAATTAAATTACGTATGTATGAATTCAGGTAAAGGATATATCCCTTGATGGGTATTCGAGCTAAAAAACCTTCCAGACTATCCAAGTTAGTTATGATTGTCGTAACTGTTAGGACCAGTTGCATCTTTTTATCTCAATGGCCTACCTGAAAGTTTGATCTGAAAATGATTTAATGTTGTTAGCTGGAATAGTAAGATTCATTTTCATCGTATGACAAGAGTTTATAGCCTACCAAGCCGAAAATTTCTATAGAAAGTGGCTTGTCAGACACCTTGACTCGATAAAAGGACAACCATTTGCAACGAAGCAAACTCAGTTGAACATATTATTGGAAGAAGAATTTCTTGTGCCATATGTGGACAGTATGTCAAATTTGTGAATCATAAAAAAGACGTACTCTCCTTTAACAGAACTGGGTCTGTTGGAAATCTGCTGAGATGATAAGGCCAACTAGTCATATTTGGAAATGATAGAGTCTATCAGATATGATAAGGAAAATAAAAACGTATTCTGATGTAAAGCATTAAAATCGCTTAAAAATCGTAAAACGTTTAGGATAAAAGTCTACCTCGCTATATCTGGATATAGCAGGTCATAATATTCTACAAGAAGAATTTGAATGAAAAAATGGTTAAACAATTGCAACAGACATCCGCTTCTATATACCAGGATAAGACCTGTCAGACCAGAGAATCTAAGAAAGACAATTTTCTGCAGAAAGTAAAAGTCAGTTCAAATAGATTCAGAAGTTTTGAGTTAGACCGACATAGTTTTTCGGATCTGCGCAAACTATAGTCTTTCGATTATATTGATCCTAGAATGAGTTTTTGTATCTAGTAAGAGTCGGTTCGAATCTATCGAACATTTTGGGTTAGACCTGGTTTGTCATATCTGCATAGGGTAGGGATTGCCGGCTCTGTTGGTCCTGGAAAAAAAATTATCCACAGGAGATGTCTGCTCGGAAATTGTCAGATAGTTCGGGACAAAAGTCATTGCAACACAATCGGATCGTCTGTCTATATCACATTGTCAAAAGAGAGGTCTTATCGACATCAAGCATCGAAATCCCACTGCAGTGTTTTGTAATATCAAGCGGGTCAAGTATTGACGTGAGAATTAAGAAAACTGTGTCTTTCGTGGAGAATCGATTTCATATTTGTAAAAGTAAGTGAATTTCTGTTGAATAACTTCTTCATGTATCTGATTATGAAACTGCTTTGGATGCTTTGGATTTATGATTAAGAATTCATCTTTCTTTCTGAATCAAAATTAAAATCTTATTAGGTTAAAATATCAACTATGGGTAAACACGAAACTCAAACTTATTTTCTTCTTGAACAAAGATGATATTTTCCTGAGATAATTCATAGATAAATTTTTATTTTTGAAATATACATCAAAGTGCTAATCTAATATAAACCACAGTTTACCTTTTTCCTGCTTAATATTTGAACACCTAGTTACTTATATAATATTCTGGAAATATTGAATTAAAAATCATTATTATTATCAATTGTTGGGTATTTAGGACTTGCTATCAAAAAAGAAGTTGTCTACGAAGCTTTTATGTTGAATAAAATTTATTTTTATTTTCCTGTTGCAATTTTACATCAGGTTTACAGAAAGCATATCTGATATTGGTGAAATTGCTTAAAGTAGGGGTCTCACCCGGAAAATTTCAGAGCTTCTGATTCTTAATCCTTCGTTAACAGAACACTTGAAGCCGCGCATTGGCTTTGGTAATGCCTCTATACAGTGAACTGTAAGAAAGGTATATTTTTGTCAAATTTATAATAAAACAAGCATTTCAATTCAAAAAGGAGTTGTAGGAAATTATCAAGTGTCTTGTAAGTTGGCTCAAATTCTTTTGTCTCGAATTTTTGTACACGTCGCCGCAAATGTATTGAAAGCCCCAAGAAAATAAATGCGTTAGTTTTTCGCAAAAAGAATCATATTTAGGGGTCCCACAAGCAACATGAGGTCACGTGTGAATATGCCTTGAAAATTTCTTAAAAATGAGCTAACGGCTTCTCTAAATACAAAAACTCTTCAACAAAGGAAATGCGTTTATTTTTGTGAAGTGGAATGAATTTGAAAGGGTTATGTAGGCAAATTGAAAGAAATTAAGGCGTGTGCGAAAAGCTTGAAGCACCATATTCGACCGGTCCGGGTACCCAAAAGCGTCCGTTTATTGTATTTTTCCCCGTTAAAGAAAGTTTAGAACACCAAAAGGGGCATAAGCGCCAAGGATTTGAATTCCAACAGGATTTAAGCGCTCAAATTAGCACAAAAAAAGGACATAAGTACTAAAGTTCGAGGATTTTCGAGCCCACCTCAACCCGAGCAGTTGAGCTTCTCGCGCACCTCTACAATTTTTTAAATGCATTTTTGGACCACCCTAGTTCCTTAAGACCAATAAGATTTTTTCAATAACAAAATTATTTTTTTGTATTATTCCTTAATATAAATATTAGAAAATCACAATTGTTATAAATATTCACAAAAATATATGTACTCACCCCTAGCGATTTCTTCGCTCAAGAAATGAGCTGGAAAGCCATTTGGTAGCCTCAATACACATTGATGCGAATACAAAGTAAGGGTCTTCAGCACCGATTCTTCAATGCATTTTTCTATTAAACAATTTAATGATTTTGAATAGCGATTATACATCGAAACACAATTTTGTGAGCGATACATTTTAAATAATAACAATTATTATATCGAAAAGAAATTATTAATTGGGTCAATCGATTACCTTAGTGTCTGAGTTATAGAAGGGTCGAGGGGCTACTCACTGGGAAATATGGAAATCTTAAAGCGATGAATGCGGTAGTCTCAATCGAATTCAAATGAAAAGTTCCAAGATTTCTTAGAGATTGCCGGGACTTCCGAGATTTTTTCAACTCATCGCGATCCGGACTCTCCAGAAGAAATCAGACTTCGCTGAACTCGGCGGATTTTAGACAGCGTCATCTCATAATCTCACCGAGGCATTGAGTGCATCACGAAAGTGTAAATACGTGAATGCTTCGCAGTGTTAATGTGCTACACTTGGCCAAATATTACCCAGATTTTTCAGAGTTCCAAGCATTCCTCAAAGAATTCTTGTGAGAATTCTTGTTACATGAACGTTTGGGTAATATCCACTCGTAATATGTTTATAAAGCGCCTCAGTGTTCAAGAGATCAGGTATCCTCTTCACGCCAAAAGTTATATAAAGCTTTTTATTAGCAACAAGAAGAGCACCATCCTCCAGCCAACATACCACCCGTTCCAGCAAGACCATCTTTGCAGATAGCCGATAATGCCAACTTTTCAAATTGGAAACCAAAAATCCACCAACAAGTCTTTATCATGATGGATGAATTAGCTGAAGCTGATGCTGCTCTACTTGATTTGCTTCCTGAAAATATTGAATAACGGGATTCTGAACTGTGCAGTTCACGAGAAGGTGATCTCCCTGCTTAGCGACAATCGAAGTAATGATACTGAAGTACACCTGGGTAAGACTTGCGAACGTATTGCACAGCTTTAGTTCGAAATTGAAAATGTTAGGTTACTTTCTTGAAATTTGAGGAAAGCAAGTCACACACTGAACGAGTGTAAACAAGTGTAAAGTGAGTGTCGATTCAATCTGTCCATAGCGAGAATTACTAGCATAAGATCTGCTAGAATTTATAATTCGCTATGACTCAACAAAGTGCTACGAAGCCTGATATTTTCCTCCAAGATCTGAAGAAGAAGATCATTTACGTAGTTGAATTTTCGGCAACAGCCAACGGCAATATCATGGAAATGGAGAAAGAAGAAACTGCTAAACATCAAGCACTTCTTTTTGAGGTTAGAAAGCTCTACCAATGCTACAAAGCCCATCTT
>JAABKJ010000919.1:0-32238 GCA_011634705.1 Andricus grossulariae
CATGACACATGACATGACACATGACATGACACATGACATGACACATGACATGACACATGACATGACACATGACATGAGACGTGACATGAGACGTGACATGAGACATGACACGACACATGACATGACACGTGGCATGACACATAACACATTAGTGGAATTTGTACACATATATGAATATAACGAATGATGAGCGATTCGTGTATGTGTGTGTAACGACTTCTCCTCGTTTGTGAGCCAGAGAATGGGCACCGAATTATATGTCTGTAGTGTCTAACTTACAATTCAAATTGAACTATAGTTTGAAATGGAAATTGGTCTCATTGATGAGACGCCATCTAAAACTGTTCAATATTAAAAATTACAAAATCATGCAAGAATAAATGCTGTTATTTGTGGTTTAAAATTGAGTAACATCAGTGAACTGATACCTCCTCAAATTTCCCATAGTTCAAGAATCTTTATTTCAAGGAACAATTGAGACTAACAAACATTTGGGGGCTCATGCGGGATGTGTGGTGGTTTTTTCTTTGGTTCACGTGACATGAAAAACAGTGTCTGAAGGTACAAAAGGATGTGAAATCTGAAAATATTAAATATGGCTGTGTGACGGCTGAATTTGAAAAGTGGTGCTCGATCGCTTACATACGACATTTCAAGTGGATTTCTTCACTTATTCTCGTTCAACTACAAACATCAAACTACAAACATTAATGTTAATTCCTTACCGTAATTTTAAGGTGAGAAAACTTGCATAGTTTTGGTTCAATCTTGTGGCTACACCGAGAAGCTCTGGCATGAGCGGTTAGTGTTAAAATGAATTTTTTGTTCGTAACACTAGCCACAGTTGCTAACACACTGCCCGCTCGCGAATTCACACGAGCCGCTCGTGTTAATGGCAACAGCAGCGTGAGCTTGTAAGTGTTACTTCTCAGATTTTCTATGCTAATTTTCGTTCCAGATAGATATAATGAAATTGAATCAAATTTTATCAGATATGATTGATGGAATTATTTCCAAAATTAATTTTCATGATGAATTTTCCTATTTCATTCATTAAATTTCGATGAAAATTCTACTTTGAAAGTTCTGTTCAAAACTATTTTCTTCAAATTGTGCCTATTTCATTAATTAAATTCTCATAAAAATTCTACTTTGAAAGTTCTGTTCAAAAATATTTCCATCAAATTGAATTGCGAAAATCAAAGTTGTCTGAGAAGACAAAAAAAAGTAAATTTATTACATATTTTTCTATTAGGTAATATCACAGAACTTACTGCTTTCTTTATCAGTTTTTGAAGTGTTGTTTCACCACGTATGAATCGGCGAATGAGTCGAGCGACAAGCACGGTTGTCACTAAACGTTAGAGTTATTTGACACCACGCGCTATTGAAAATCAACACAAGAGATTATTGCCAATCCCAAGAACAGGCCGTGCTAAATGCAACACTTACCGAGCTCGCGCTGCTGTTGCCATTAGCACGAGCGGCTCGTGTGAATTATCGAGCGGTCAGTGCGTTGACAACTGTGGCTCGTGTCATTCCAACAAATTTTATTTCGAAACTAACCGCTCGTGCCAAAAGCAGTGGCAGCTCTTACTGCGGTCGCTCCGTATACAAATGTGTGTACGCAAACTTGAGAAACATTGGATGATTCGTAATTGGAATGGTCATTTCTTCTTGAGCGGTACTCTTTCTACTCAATATCAGTTCAATGAAAGTAAAGATAAGTCTAAGGTTCAATGTTCAAACCTTTTTTTAGAAATTGTAAGCTTCACGCTTATTCAATTAAACTGCAATTATCTTCGAAATTAATCGGATAGTAATTACTCAAGATAAGTAATTTACCAAAGATAGTGAGGTTTGTCAACTAACTTTCTTGTGTTATCATATTATATTGATATCATTACTAAAAATGAAAAACTTACTCTCTGAGCTACCTGAGATCTCTCGGTCTATTCAAAGGACTGAGACTAACTTTTCAAAAATGGGAAAATCCAATATTATGAAGGCTATTACTCAATCGAGATAAGAACCTCTTGACGATCGTTGGCAGAAATGCGAAAATTTATATCTGCAAATGAAATCTTTGACGAGTTCAGCGGAACGCGAAAAAATTGATTATTTCACCAAAAGCGAATTTCGTTTGATACAAAATATGTATTTAAATACTCATGATTTCTCAATTAATCAACTTGATTTGCTTATTCCGGAACATGCTGCGCCTGGATTTTCATGTCAATCGCAAATTATAAGAAATGATTCTAAACTTCCTCAAATTAAGTTACCAGAATTTTCTGGAGATTGAAAAGATTGGGAAAACTTAAGGGACTAATTTGACCCTCTTATGATTCAGAATGATTCTTTATCTAATGTCACTAAACAGTACTATTTAAGAACTTCTTTAAAGGGTGACGCAGAGAGCTTATTGAAACATGTTCTTATTTCAGAAACCAATTTTGTAGCAACTCGGGAGTCGCTAAAGAATATATATGATAATAAAAGAGTACTTATTGCGGCTCATTTACAAGAATTCGTTAATTTGCCTAATGTATCGAATAACTCTTTAAAATATTTAGGAAAATTGCGCGATACTACAAATGAGTCTTTGGCGGCTCTTAAAAACTTAAAGGGCACAACTCACACATTAGGTGACTTATTATTCTTTTTATTAACTAAAAAACTCGATATTCCATCCTTGAAGGAATGGGAGATGCAGATTGGTACCGAGATTGACTGTCCAACTTATAAGGATCTGGATATATGTTTAGAGAAGCGTATTGGCGTTTTGGAAGCTATTAAAGCTTCCAAGGTTGGTTCAAGTTCACAAAAAAAATAGTAAGCCAGGAGTCAAAAGCCACAATGCATCATCCATTTCGGAATGTTTATTTTCTAGAGAGAGTCATACACTCTTCAGATGTTAAGAATTTGAAGCGTTGCCTACTGAGAAAAGAAAGAAACTTGTGTTTCAAAAACACGCATGTTTAAATTGTTTGTCTCCAGGTCATAGGCCTTATCAATATGCTAGTAAGTTCACTTGTGCAAAATTTCGTCGAAAGCACAATACGCTTTTACACTATGACAATAGGAATTCAGTTCTTGACTCGGCTGCTCCCATACAGAAGAATCTTTCAGCAAATCCTTACTTAAACAATTCTTAAATTCCGTCTACTTCACGAACTAGTCAAAAAAGGTTCAACCTTACTTGCCACAGCAGTTATTAAATTGGAATCAGATAATAGTAGATGCGAAATTTTTGGAGAATTGATGGATTAAGGATCCGAATGTAGTTTTTTATCTGAAAGGGTTTTAAAGACATTACGTCTCACTTATCATAAAATTAATACCCAAATATGTGGTGTAGATGGAGAATTCATCGGTACCGCTAAAAGGCTAGCTCAAGTATAGTTACGTCCTAAGGAGTCAAAGTAAACTCCAATTTCTTTACAAGCCCTCGTCTTGTTCAATTTAACTTCATACGCTCCTCTCAAATTGCCAGATCAGGCAAATCTGAGGGAATTAACGAATTTCAGCTAAGCGGATCCCGACTTCTTTGACTGAGGATAGAATTTGTTGCAAGGGGCATTCTGTTGCTAATTATAGTCGATTGCCCTCTGGGCAGCATATGATAAGATTACCCTTTCGAAATGGCCCTCCCATCGAAATCGGTAATTCCTTGCGTAGAGCTAAGATGATTCTAGAAAAGAATCTAGCCCGTTTAAAAAACAAACCCGAACTTCAAACGGAATACTCCGCGTTCATGTATGCATATAAACAATTAAACCATATGGAATTGGTTAACGATTTTTCTGAATCGCATTTTTCACAGACTGAATACCTGTCTCATCATCCTATCATTCGAGATAGCAGTTCCATTACTCATTTACGTGTAGTCTTCAACGCCTCAAGCCTCACGTATAATGGTTCCTCTCTGAACTCGCATTTTCATATAGGTCTGAAATTGTTACCAGACTTAATTTTAGTTATTTTACGTTGGCGCATGCCGCCATTTATTTTCGTAGCCGACGTTGAGAAGATGTTCCGGTCGATTAAAGTGGATCCACGCGACTGTGATTACCAGCGCATCTTATGGAATTCGCCAGAAGGTAAACTTGAAGCCTGGCGATTGACTACCGTCACATATGGGACAGCATATGCCCCGTACCTCACCAATCGGGTTGTCAAACAATTGGCTAGTGATGAGAGATCTGCGTTTTCTAAAGCAAAGGCTATGTTAGAAAATAATTTGTATGTTGATGACATTCTCTTTGACGCAGATACTGTCGAGGAAGCCAGTGAGTTGTGAGTACAGGTTTCACACCTGAGGGAATTAGGAGGTTTTACATCTTAGAAAGTGGTCCTGGAATAATGAATCGTTGCTATCTGATTGGCCACAAGGCGATCACGAAGGAGCTTTTCATTTTTGTTCCGGGGAGGATATACAGCTATAAGTTCTAGGCTCACATTAGGATCCTACCTCTGATAATTTTAAAATTCAAATAGAGACTCCAGTCATTGAACAACCTTAAAAAAAATACTATCGATAATAGCTACATTGTACGATCCCTTGAGATGGCTTTCACCTGTAATAATTGTAGCTCAACGAATGATGCAACAATTGTGTATTCTTAAACTGGACTGGGACGATTCCCTTCCTGATAATCTAACGAAACATTGGAGCAATTTTTATAGTCAACTAAGTAAACTCGAAGAGATTCGAATTCCAAGATGGACAGGACATCTACAAACTAGCTGAGGGTATGAATTTCATGGGTTTTCTTATGCTCTGGCGAGAGCCGATTCCGCCGTAGTATATCTCCGAATTCTTCAGGAGAGTGGTGAGATACAAGTAATTCCATTATTTGCTAAGACAAAAGTAGCGCCGACTCTTGCAGCCACTATACAAAGATTACTGCTATGTGGTGCTCAGTTACTTGCAAAGACTTCACACTATATAATAAATGTCATGGGGTTTCGAAATATCTCATTATTTTGTCACTCACATTCAACCATAGAGCTAACTGGAGACACATTTCAACTGGAGATAGTCTGACTGACTGACCTTCTAGGGGGTTTGTAACAGAACAACTGCTAAATCACCCCTTGTGGTGGCGAGGACCACTTTGGTTATCTTGTAATTCAAAGAGTTGGCCTGGCTTCATACCCTGCTTACTAAAGGTTTCGATTTGGAAAAACAGGAGCTCTTGAAGCAAAATTTGTGCATCATGTAGTGAGATAAAATGTCTTTTCACAAGATATGGTCACTGATTGAGCTTCTTGGTCCAAATTAATAAGAGTCACTGCATTTTGTTTACGTTTTATCAAGGCTTTTCGTAAAAAAAATTAGGAAGGCAATCGGATTCTGCGGAAACACCTTAGTCTCCCTTAATCGAGACTTCCGAAATGAAACAAGCATCCTTGTTTTGGATACTCTATTTACTAAGCATCGCTTTCGCGAACGACATTCGCGCTGTAAAGAAGCAAAAACCTATTCCTTCTAATTCGCCCTTGGAGGTGTTAAATCCATTCTTGGATACTTCAGGAGTTCTCCGCTTAGGAGGTCGCTTAGAACAAGCTCCGATCAGTTATGACGAAAAACATCTCAAAATCCTACCTACTCACCGAATATCTGAGTTGATTGCGCGACACGCTCATTCAAGGTCCATGCATTGTGGTAATCAATCGACTGTATATACTCTACGACAAGGATTCTGCATTATCGGAGGATGAAATCTTGTAAAAAGTATCATTCGTTAAGGTGTAATTCGTATTTGCGAGCGTACTGCAACTGTTGAATAATTCGACGGTCCCGAGCCATTTTGATGTATCTCCAGGGAAAGCGTTAAAACTGTCGTATCTCGTTGTCATGGTGGACAAATATCGTAACTCGCAGCACCAATTCCGGAGTGTCGTATCTCTTGATAGTGTTTTTAAAGTGTTGTAACTTTTTTTCTTTGTTTTTGAAAACGGAGCAATCCAAAATTCAAAATGGATTTTAAAATAATGAAGTAATTTATACCTCTATTTTTCAAGCATGAAAAATGAAAACCTGTCAGTAGATATACGTGAAGTATTATACAAACTCCAAAATGCTGTAAAATTGTTTAAAAATGTTTGTTATAATAAAAAAAAAACCGAGTATTTTTTCAATGAAAACCATTTCTTTCAATAATCGAATTTATTTAATTTATAATACACATTCATTCAACTGTTTCCTCTTCAGACGTTAGTTCAGTTAATGCGAAAATATTTTAGGCGACAGTTACGACAGTATGGAACGGAACATACTCGAAAAATCATAATTCACCAAAATTTTCAATAACGCCGCATTTTTTCTATTAATTTTTCATAAATTGAGTAATATGACCATTAAATTGACAAACTCGCAGTTCAATAGACTATATGAATATCAATATTTTCTTAAAAAACGAGTTACGACACTTTTAAAACACTATCAAGAGATACGACACTGTGGAATTGGTGCTACGAGTTACGATACTTTTCCAACATGACAGCGAGATACCAGAGTTTTATCGCATTCGCTGGAGATACGTCAAAATGGTTCGGGACCGTCGAATTAATGGGTAGTTTACCAAACTTTGGAACTACCAATTGTGGGCCCTTTACGCATACAGGATTAGATTATGCATTTCCTTTTCAAATTCGTTTCGCACCGGGTATAGAGAATAGAAGCTATAAAGGGTATGTTGCACTTTTCGTTTGCTGTGTTACCAGAGTGATTCATATGGAACTAGTTTCGGACTATACGTCTCAAGGTTTTTTAGCTGCTTATCAGCGCTTTGCATCCATCTTGGCATGCCTGCTCATCTTCATAGTGATAATGGTACGACTTTATAGGGTGCTGATCGAGATTTGAGACACAACCTAACACAATTATGTCGAGATCCTGACATGCGCAATAGTTTATCTATCGAAGGCCCTTCTTGGCATTTTACCTTCGCTGCAGCTCCTAATTTTGGAGGGTTATGTAAGGCAGATGTCAAGAGTTTAAAACACCACTTACGCAGATGTGTGGGCGCTCACACCCTAGCTTTCGAAGAATTAACGGCTACTCTCACTCGAATTGAGGCGTGTCTTAATTCTCGACCTATAGGCCCAAATTCTGATGAACCCCATGACATTTCTTATCTTACTCCAGGACATCTTTTAATAGGAGCTCCTCTTACGAGTCATCCTGAATCCTTTGTTGAGCTGATTCCTGAAAATAGATTAACTCCTTGGAAAATTATACAACGCATATCTCAAATATTTTGGCGCAGGTGGAATGTGGAGTACCTACACACGTCGCAACTACCTTAAAAGTGGAGAAGTCCTCATAATAAGATTAAAATCGGTTCTATGGTGCTTATCAGGCACGATGTTCTCCTTCTGTCTAAATGGCAATTAGGTCGTATTATTAAATCTTACACGGGGAAGGATGGACTGACCTATATCTAAAGTTTATCTCTTGCCTCTTTCGTCAGTGGACGCTGCCGAGTTGTCCGAAACTTAAATTAGTTACGTTATCTAACTCCTTCAAATATTCACAAAATATTATTTCTTAAATTGCAATAATGTGTTAATTTAAAATTTTGAATTGTGATACTGTATAGCGGGCGGCTCATACACCATTTCAAGCTCTGTACTCTTTAATTAGCCCTTTTATCATAGCGGGTGGCATTGAAAAAAACTAATGATGCCTTTATTGTTTCAGAACCTTGATTAGTTTGCTAATTATTATTTATTATGTCGCCTTAGCATCACAAAGCGGGCGGTATTTTAAGAGTGAGAAAAGAAAGCGACAGAATTCTACTTTGAGGATTGTACGCATTTATGAATATAACGAATAATGAGCGCTTCGTGTATGTGTGTATAACGACTTCGTCTCGTTAGTGAGCCAGAGACCGGGCACCGAGTTACATCTCTGTAGCGTGTAACTCACAATTAAAATTGAACTATAGTTCGAAATTAAAGTTATTCTCATTGATAGGACGTTATCCAAAACTGTTCAATATTGAAAATTACAAAATCTTGCAACAATAAATACTGATATTTGCAGTATTAAATTGAGTAACATCTGTGATTTCTTAATCATATAAATCGTATGTTTACAAGAAAAAAAGATGGATTCCCTTAGTATGCATAAGACGTCTTCAAGACGTAAGACGTCTTTTAGACATCTATTGGACTGACCTGGACGTCTTAGGGATGTCCTTACGACGTCGTCAGGATGACAATGTCTTTTTGCTCACTGGGAAGCTCCCAAATGGGCGTGTGCCTTGTTAAATTTCATGAATTGCCATTCATACAAACTCGTAATATTAACTTCGGTACTAGGTTTTGGATTGTGCTTGGCCTCGTGAATAAAATTCTACATGCTACAAAATGGCGTCAAATTTGATCTACCCTTCTAGCTGAAATGCCACGATGTTGGAACGTAACTACGCATTAGTGCAGATTGTCGGAAATAAATTGTTAGAGGCTGTATAGCTGTGTTTCGTTATAATTTTACCCAGCACTCGTAAAGCTGTAACTTTAATTAGCATGGATGATTCACCACCCCTTACTCCTCACTCTCTGTGTTGGGCTAGTGGGTCAATTAAAGTAAATATTCTTGGGGTATTTATAGTTCAAAGCATAGACCACTATTGTTTATTTTAGTCTTTAAATTAAAAATGAACTGGTACCCTTTAGGCTCAATATCACTTTGAGTTCTCGATTAACACATCCTTTGGTTACAATTTTGATCTATGTCCTCTGGTTACAAGTTAGAGTCTTCCTAAACGTACTGTAAAGATGGCTACACCCAAAACACCACCCAAATGCCAATAAAACGGTGGTTTTCTACTGTGGGTCAAAAATGAACCACGTGGTACTTCAAGGGGTACGGCGAACTCCTGTCCTTCTAGTGGTTAGATTGGCTTCGATATCAACCAATTGAAGTTAAAAATAGAGTTCTGGGTAATAATATATGCGTGAATATCCGCAAAGCAAGGGACCTTCCCAGTAAAAAGAAACTAATAGCGGCGAATTAACATGTTTGAATTCGCCCGAATTCTGCTTTCTGATTTATTGAAACGAATTGAGCCAGCACGAATTGAATGCGTGTCAATCCGCCTTAATTTATGGTCAAGGCCATCTCGAAAAAAATTAATAAAAATTACATGCCTCGAGACTCGAATTAGCGATCCTAAGTGTATCAGTCCAAAAGACAACCACTGAGATATGGGACTCATAATTATATATTTATAACGGATCCTTTATGCCGAGCCCCTTAGTTATACCTCAATAATTCCATTGAATAGGCTAGTCTTTAACTGTGTTCCCGCTGGCTAATTCAGGCGAATTGGAGCTTCACTTAAAATCTCGCGAATTAAAATGAATTGGCTAACACTGTCATTAATTTATGCTGACGCATTCAAATGAATTAGGTCTCCCAAAAAATTCTCGCTGAATTCGGGCGAATAAGGTATTTAAAGACTATATTACTTTCAAGCAATTTACACGAATTCACAACCTGTCCCAATTTGACATTGTCACAAAACAAGATTCACGCGGGCTCCTAACGAATTTTTCTCAATTTGCCACAATTATTTTTTTTTACTGGGTTACGCCCGAAAAAAATATTCCTAGGAAAACCAGTCAAATCCGTCAAACCAATATGTTCTTAAAAATGTCCATGC
This sequence comes from Andricus grossulariae, assembly GCA_011634705.1. NCBI lineage: Eukaryota > Metazoa > Arthropoda > Insecta > Hymenoptera > Cynipidae > Andricus > Andricus grossulariae. Next base: position 9,681 of record JAABKJ010000919.1, read on the forward strand.
TATCCATACATTCAAAATTTCAATAATATGTGCACAATGCACATGTTTCATCTGGAAAGCACAAATTTGTGTAATCACTTATAATGTATACTATTATAATATATCATTATGCATTATTTTTTCAAAAATAAATATTGTTTATTTCACTATCTCTGAAGTCTATAATCTTCCAGAAAATTACAATTAGCTGATGTTCAACCGTTATATTGAATCTGCGATTTTGGTTTCTATTATTTCGATTTCAGTTTCAGTATGAGAAAGTTCGAAAACCCCTAAGTACAATGCTTCATATAATAGATTTTGTATTTTCAACCTCATATATTCATATTCAGACATCTTGAAAACCCCTCAATACGAAGTTTTATGAAAACGCTTGTGGATAAATGCATTTTCTCTCATAAACTTCTCATATATTTCGTAAGTCTACCCTGACTATGAGCACACTTCTCCGATCAATAAAACGTCGAAGTCCCACTGTGCGGTGAACAGAACCAACTATTTGTACCCTACTTTAATGATCTGCTGGCACAGTTTATAAACATAACTATATGAAACTTGTTACGTACCCAAAAAGTCGTGTAATATATTCTTCAAATTCTCCAAGAGCATCTGAGTAAAATGCCCGAGACGTCAATGTTAGAACTTTTGCTTGATCTACAAATGCTCGAAATATCCTTGGATGACAATGACCCTGATTAACTGCAGAATAGGCACTAAGGAAATCAAAATAACGGTTGCCTTCCATATCCCACATAAAAACTCCCTCAGCTTTGCAAATTGCAACAGGTAATGGGTGATAATTGTGAGCACCATATTTATGCTCTCTATCGAAAACTTCTTGTGAGGTCATACTTCTGTCAAACTTCATTTGTTGCTGCCAGTTTATTTTTGAAATTCCTCTGGAATGTCCGAAAACTGTATTAGATCGAACAGCTATTCGTATGATATGCTCCATAACGTGTCAGAGATTACAGAGATCCTAAAACAGGAACAAAAAGTTAATTCTATCATTCCCAAGTACTAGCCGTATCCGGTTTGATGAATAAACGTCTTTCCTAAATGTATCCTACTGTTTAAGCTTATTTTCACGCCCTGTTGACCACAGATTCATAAGTGGGATGATGTTCGTAAACTTTCTAATTATTACTGTGTGCAATTGTTATATTTTACGCGCTTTGTGCATTTCAAATATTTCATGTAATTTATGGTATCTTTGGAAAATCATGTGCTGTGTATCTTGCTTTACGCGAACCTTACATAAGTGCAGTTATGAGTAAGATATTTCTGCTGTGTGCGGAATATCCTAAAATTCTTTCTGTTTTGAAATTGAGGATGAGTGCATAATCCCTAGCGGACCAGGTGAACGGAACGAACGCGCTATAGTGTATCCTTATAGTATCATTTCCGTCCCAGTAGGCAAAAAGATATTGTCATCCTCAGGACGTCGTAAAGACATCACTTATACGTCCATGTCAGTCCAATTGATGTATCAAGGACGTCTCATTTCTTAAAGACGTATTTCGGACATGAGTCGTCTTTAGGAAATGAATTGGACTGACATGGACGTCCTGAGGATGTCTTCAGGACGTCCTCAGGATGACAATGTCGTGTTGCCCACTGTGTAACTGTAAAGATCGTATACAGCATGTTCATATAAGTTATTGGCCCGTGGTTCCCTGGGTTGGAAAAGTCTCATTTATTCGGTAGGAGTACAGTGCGTCGTAACACCAGCCACACTGGAATGCGCGTCTCCGAATTTCGATATGAACTGAAGATGCGTGCCAGATGTTAATATGTAGAAGTAAACTTCTTTAACCAAAAGTTTTAATATTTAATGTTGCAATTTGCAACCCACAAGGCATATTTCATGGTAATATTTCATTTGAACATAATTCATCAATATTACGAATTATGTTGCCTGAGACATTTCTGATACTACACTATCTTCCATCATTCGTTTTGATCTAAATTAATATTGATCGCAATTTTTGAAGAGTAAGGAGAATGGTCTATGTTTATGAAATTAAGGCAAGCAATAACTGGAATTTAAATATTGACATCTAAAATATCAGTATCGTTTCGCATCTTACGACCTTCCTATAGTTCTGCTTTTATCCATGCGACGCTGCGGAATAGCCCGAATTCCGACCAATCAGAGAGGATCAAGACAGATATGACGTAGGTGATGAAAGGTTATAAATTCTCAAGCGAGGCAGTGCTCGCTCTCTTGGCTTCAGTCTCTTTACCGTTGCCTTACCGCCACGCCGTAGTCACCGAGGTGTTGAAGGCAGTGCAGTAATTTTTACTGATTCTCCGAGATCCCAGGCCAGGTCGTCCATAGGACTGGAGGGATACTTTCAGAGAAACGGATATTTTACGTGATCATCGAATCAGCCAGTACGAATTTCTTACTTCTAATCTTGCGAAACCTGTCAGCCTCATTAGCCAAGAGAGCAATTTTAGCTTTTTTGTAGTGAGCCTTGGAAGCCCTAAATTGTTTTTTTTTAAGTTGGCCTTGAAAGCACTACAATTTATGTAGTTGGCCCTGAAAGCCCTAAATTCATTTGTTTCATAACACACGCATTTTTTCAACAATATGCTACTTGACTGTCAGTACATTTAACTTGTTCAGTGTATTAGTTGGCTTTAAAAGCCCTAAAATTCAATTTGTTGCCAAAAAAGCGAATTTTTATGTTTTGAAGGTTAAGTTTGCCACGTCACCGCAAGCTTTTCTGGCCACCATTCTAAACGACATCGTTGAGTTTTCCTTCAAACACATGAGCATTTAGAGTAGGTTCACTCATCAGACGACATTTTGTCAAGTCAATGATTTCCGTCATGAGGGTCCCAATGCACTACTTTGAGGCATGGTATTGTTTACGATTTCGGAAATTGGTTATTTTCGATCCACCCTAATCCTCAACCTCGAACTGTCGGGTGATCGGCACTTACAGACTAAAAATATTAAAATAAAAATATATAAAAAATATAGAATTCATGGCGCTTATGCACAATCTGTGATGCTTTCCCAAGAACTAAGGGTTTTATCTGACTCAAAAAGGAGAATACAGAAAAGGGACCCAGTAGGCAAAAAAATGGAGATTGTCTTTACGACATCCTTACGGCATTCTTACGATGCCGCTAAGACTTCCGATGCCCGTTTTATAAAAACAGCTTTAAGACGACTGTAGGACATTTAAATGTCGCAAAGATGTCTTCACGTCATCTTTAAGACACAGATATACGATATCTTCGTGATATCGTAAAGATGTCCTGAAAATGTCGTAAAGATGTTCTTCAATTCTTTTCCCACTGGAGAGAGATGGATCACGGAGAATCAACCGTTTCTCGCTGACCCATCGCGCCTTTTAGCAATCTCTCCGTTTCTGTCAAAAATCTACACAAGCCCGACGAGGTAGAGACTTTTTGCAGAGAGGTATATAAAATGCCGAAAACACTGGAATTGAAAGAAAACACTGAAAATATCATCCGCTTCAAGGAGAATTATGAAAAACACATAACACCTCAGAAAAACTCGTTTGGGGTGGTTCAACGGACAAAGAAAGAGCTTTTGGCCCCTAATAACGCCACGCATAAAATCATGCACCTGCAGAAAAGCTTGCATTCAAATTCGTGCGTTCCGAGATTATAAATATCACGCCGTCAAGGCGCGTGCGGACATCTGAATCTCCAGTCTTTATAACCGATTTTTTTCTGGGTACAGCTTACATCGCTGCGTTACTTCTAAAAGCCCAAGTAAAGAAAGCAGTGGTTCAAAGTTTTCGGCAACAGCTTTTTGACAAGAAAATGTGACCGCATTTTACGTCAAGAAGTTTCCAGCGATAGGTGCAGAGCGTGTCATACACGCGCTGAGTACGTAGAACACATACTATTCAGGTGTTCCGCTTACGCGAGAACGACATATATGTACAGACATAATTCGGCCCTAAGAGTGCTTTATTACCATCTTTTCGCTCTTACGGTGTTGGCCGCGGGCCTGCCCTGCTGAAGGCTCGAAAGGAGATTGAGTCAATTATCCAAAACGGGAAGAGCCAACTTTTCTGGAACTACGATTTTCGGACAGCAGTCTCCATTACACACTCGAGGCCTGACATTGTTCTCCGAGACTTCGAGAAACAAACTATATTCGTAATCGAATTCTCGGCTCCATCCGACTACAACATCACTGCCAAGGAGGAGGGAAAGAAGGAGAGGATCAAGACCTAACAAGGGAGCTGCAGCGAGTGTACTCAAAATATGTATTTAAAATATTTATCCATGTGATCGGTACTTTCGGAGGCAATAAACTATTACTGGTTCGTAAACTCAAAGCCATACCCGCGTGCCAAAAACATGCCAAGGCAATTACCAGATGGATGCAGAAGTCTGTCATCCTTAGGTCGCTCCATGTCCTCAAGACAAACGAGAGTTTCGCCGGCCTTTCATTGTGATTTGGTCTGCGATTTCGTCTGCGATTTCGACTGAGAGCCGGTGTCATTTTCATAAATGGCAGTTGCTCCCAGTAGGAACCTGCGGTGGTTATTTAACCTTTTTTTTTAATTTTACACAGGGTGTCATAGTATTCAAAAAACATTTTTGTATTTCTGGATTCCAAAGTAAAAACTGAGTTGAAAATAAAATAAAAAATTGTTGCAAAAGTTTTAGGGTTGCTGATCATAACATTTTTGGTCAAAAATGCAAAATTGAGAATGGCGGATTCAAATGACGTCGATAATTTAAAATAGTCTACGGATTGGGCTAAAAGTAATTAATTATGGCAGAGGGGTGACTCGCCATGCAAATGCGCTGTGCCAGTTTTGTGAAGGACGGAATAAAATTAAACGCTGACGCCACTAGCGCCACGTCCTACATTTGAATGAAAGCTGATCAGAATCATGGGAGATTTAGTATTTTTCGCAGTTTTCGTATTATTTTGGACGTTTGTGAATAATCTAAAAACATTGAGCTAGAATTAGGCAAGGATTAAATTTTTTTAGAATTAAAAAATATGTATGATTAAAAAATAGAGCTTAAATACACTGGAAATGTCGGTTTTTAAGGTTTTTGATTGTCGAGAAGAGTAACATGGTAAAATATGAAGATTACGTCTTTAACGTTTCAAACAAATAAACTAAATGTTCTGAAATGATAATATGAAAAATAGTATTTCTATTTTTATTGACTTGAATGATTCTAATGTAATAACGCTATTAACTTTACTGTGAATTTAGTCATTTATTTATTTAAAAATGCAACGAAAAGATGGAAATATAAATGAAATATGGAATAAAGGCAGTAGGTGGGTATATAGGAGTAATAAATGCCAGGTTGATTTATTTCAATAAATATAATTATTTAAATGATTTACAAATACACCACGATAAAAGTATAGCAATAAGTATGCAGACAGAACATAATAATTTATTATAAGCAATTAAGCAAAACTACGTTTTACAAAATTTCGCAACTTTCTTACTCGCGATGGTTTTTTAGCAGCCTTCGAACAATTCTCAGGGCAGTTTTGAAATTTAGATGACAAAACGCCTGGTTTCAAATTAGGTTTCTAGTACCATTTTAACTGCAAGAAAATCATTATTTTACCATTCTAATTCACTTTAATGCTTGAATTTAATAATCATTTTTATGTAATTGTACATAAATGTCGAAAATCAGCCATGATTCAAAACTGTCATTATTGCTACTTTTACATTTTTCTTGAAGATATGCAGGGTCTTAAAATATTTTTGAAATTCCAAAAACTATTGAAACTATAATTTTACACGCTATCACAATAATTTAAAAGCTCGACAACAAAATAAATATATCAGAATTTAAAGGTCAAGGTAGGCATGAAATAGTCAGAGCCATTCGATTATTTTGGGTTAAAGGACATAGGTGTAAACAAATCGTAATACTTACCGCCATGACTGTCCCATCATGGGCTCAAACTTCCTTTTCGTAATTATGTGATCCTTTAAAGAGTTTTGTTCAAACACTACATGTCCAGGCTTAACAATAAAATCCTTTTTGTCACGGTTAATTGATTGTTGCCAACGTTCAACCTCATTTTTTGGAACGAAAGAAAACAATTGTTTTACTCCGTTTGAGCGGGTTGAGTCGTACCCTGATTGACAATTTGGAGCTAGACATCGGTGCCCCCTATTTTTATAACACATTTATCTGCGAATGAATAATATACGGCAAACTGAAGATAAAGTTATGACATGTGACGTATTTTTATATGCGAAATGATAATAGACAACAGCAGACCGAACGTGGCAGAGGTGACGCCAATGTTTCATGACTCGCCGCTCTTCACAATACTGACACGCACCTCTAATGCAAATGTGAAAATCGTATCACCCTCCTGATTATAGTGAGTCTCCTCGCATTTCACTTATGGAGGTGATAAATTATAGTGAGTCCCCTCGCCTCTCATGTATGGGGGTGGTAGATTATAGTAAGTTGCCTCGTCTCTCACTTATCGGGGTGTCAGAGTAAGGTGAGTCTCCACACCTCTCAGACATCTAGATGATACATTTAACAGGGCTAGGAAGGAGAGGAGTGAAGGGAGATCGGCGAAGGTAGGGTATCGGATGATAAAAGTGGACGAGAAAATGTGTGTGAGGGACGAGGAGAAAGAGGTGCTGAAGGAAGTGCAGTGGAAATTGTTTCGTATGAATTAGGAGGGTGGGGGTAAAGCAGGGTGGAGGTATCGTGAAGGTGCTGTACTGAAATGTAGCAGGGATAAAGAAAAAAGATTAGGAGTTCTGGAGGTATATCCAAGAATTTGATGTAGTAGGACTGGTAGAGACGTGGTTATAGAGAAAGAAATGAGATAGAATAAAGCCAAAGCTATCAAGGAAGTATAGGTGGATACTCCAGAAGGAGGGTATGGTGGTAGTGGGCGGGGGGGGGCTTAAATGCGAGGATGGAGAGGAAAGGGGGCCTTCACAGGGAAGGGGAAAGCTTCGAAAGGAAATCGAAGGACAAGATAATAAATAAAGAGGGGGAGATTCTGAGGGCCTGGATGGAGAATAGAGGCTGGGCGGTGGCGAATGATATGGTAACTGTGGACGAAAAAGGATAATACACATATGCAAGTAAGGTAGGGGTATCGTTGATAGAATATACAGTCTTGAATATGCAAGGGGTTCGAAGAGACGGAGAGATTCGCAGTGGAAGGGAGGGTAGATTCAGACCATCAGCCATTAGGGTTGTGGATAAGGGGGAAGAGCGGCGGAAGGCAATGGCGGGAAGAAGTGTCGACGGCATAGAGTGTGAGCTGGACGAGCGAGGCGATAAAAAAGTATCAGGAGCCGAAAAGGTGGGAGTACGTAGAAATGAGGAAGGGGTTTAAGTTAATGTGTAAGAAGAAAAAACAGAAAAAGGAGAAAGATCTGAAAGTGGAGTTGAATGATGAGAGTAGAAGAACGAGAAAGTGTGAGATACAGGAATTGAATGACGAGGAGATAGAGAAACAGGAAAGGAAGTTAAGAAGGTCAAAGACAGCAGGGCTAGATGAGGTAGAGAACGAGGCGCGGCTGTTTAGTACACAAAAGGCTAGGAAGAAGCTCAAGGAGGTAGTGAAGAAAGTATGGAGGGGGAAAGATTCCAAGGAAGGTGGAGAGAGGGGTTAATAGTGCCACTGTATGAGAAAGGAGATAGAGATAGGCAGGAAAATTATAGAGGGATTACGCTAATGAATACGACGTATAAAGTGTACACGATGGTGGCGGCGGAGAGGCTGAGGAAGGATTTTGAGGGGAAAGAAATATTGCCGGAGACGCAGGCGAGCCTTAGGGTGAGTGGAGAATATCTACGTTCTGCAGCACGTGGTGGATAGAGAATTAGCGAAGAAGGGGTCAACAGTGTAAGTGTTTTTTGTGGTTAGAATTTGGTCACTCGCGTATGCAGGTGACATAGTTTTGCTGGAAAGAAGTGAGGAGGTCTTAAAGGAGATGATGAAGAGGTTGAGAAGATATCTGAATATGAATAGGTTAGAGCTGAATACGGAAAAGTCCAAGGTATATTATGTTCATTATGTTCACAAAATAAGGTGGAAGGGATAAGGAAGGGAATCAGAAGTGGAGGCGAAAGGCGGTGCAGAAGTAAAAGAGTTTTTGTACCTGGGCTTCTTGTTTCGCAGACATGAGGGAGTGGACGGTCACATGAAAAAGAGAGTGAGGAGGGCAAATGTGATGATGAGGCAGGTGCGGGTGGAATGAAAATGGAAAGGTAAATAGGACACAGAAGTGGTATGTAAAGTGGACACTGGAGTTGGCAAGGAACATGCCTAATTATATTGTCAGGCGGGAGACGGGGAGAACGAGTATAGGGATTCTAACGGGAAGTCGAGCGTGTGAATATGAGAAGAAATTTTTGGAAGAGGGGTAAGTAAGCTGGTCAGGGAGTGTTGGTGAGAGAAGGAGAACAGGAGGGGGTGGGAAGATGGAGGTTGAAACGGAAAGGTATTTTATAACGAATGGACTGCAGATGGATTTAGCATCACCATAGGAGAAAATATTTGTACACAATAATAATTTGTTTCAGCAATTTTTTTGGTTAAATTTCAGTAAATATGACCACACTTTTAATGAGAAGTAGACAAAGAGTTGAATATTTCAGAAAAAGTTCGCAACTTTCTAAACATTATTCAACGAGAATATTAATGAAAATAATAAGTTGTTTAGAAAATTATGCTCGTTAACATGAATTGATTATTACGTCACTATAATTTAAAAGTAGACCAAAAGCGGAAACATTCAGAAAAAACCGCGAATTTCTAACTCCATTATGAGAGAAAATGGCTATAAACAATAATACATTCTTAATCAATTTATTCAAAAATTTAATTAACAGTGTAAAATTGTAAATCAATATTTTATGTATTAGAAATTCACAGACTCAAAAATAACTGGAATTGTCTAATTATATTGTTTTACAGTAAGAGAACAAGAAATAAACATTCAATTTTATGTAATAAATCAGAGAGCGATCGGCATCTTCCGAAACAGTTTGAGACACTGAGTCCTTTTCATAGTAAAAATTTCAAAACAAAGACTCTAGATGGTTTGCTTACATTCCTTATTACTAAAACGAAAAAAAAAAGTAAAGGGGAGAACAACTTGCGAAGCACAAATTTGTCTATTGTTAGTTATTTGCTAATTCACTGAAAACAACGAAATGTCCAAAAATATAAAGCAATCGATTTTCTATTAATTGGAGAAGGGGCAGGTTTTTTAATGTTTAATTATTGAAAAGAAGAGTCCTTTATGTTTATAGGAGAGTACAGGCGAGACTACAAATGTTGAAACGCGTTTGTATCTGCTACCGAGAGTCGTAGACGGCGCGGCGTCGCGTACTTTCTTACAAAATGGATATTTCCGCCAATTTTTAATGAATTGATCTAAAAATTTCCAGAAATCTTCCTTCAATAGTGAGGAACAAATTTCTCACTGGAAGTTGTTTCAATTTTAAAGTTCACTCGATACTTTCCTTTGCCGAACCTAAAAAGACGTGCTTACCGTCAGGCCTCAATTTCCAATTAATTCTTATTAAACATTTGTCAGTTTTGACTTTTTTCTTCATCTTGTGACATGACTGTTATGTGACTCGAGAACAGTCTGGAAAATTTGCCTTAGAAATAAATAATATATTATAGACATTATTTATAGAATTATTATCGTATATAAGTACAACTTTTGGAAATATTTTTGGCATTATTAATAATTGATAATAACCTTCGAATACATATACACTCAGTTAAGTAAGAGCGTGTACAGCATTTCTCGTAGCCGGTAAGTGATACAAACCTAAACCTTTTTTTAATAAGTAGAGAAAACCTCTACATTTGCGCTTCGATGAGAAAGTTTTATTCGAGGTTGATCTTTTGTCAAAGAAGCACATGAACCGTAATGGGTGCCCCGTATACACGAAGAGCTTCGAGGCAGTGTTCCTCTGCACGCACCTCAGTACATTAAAAAGTCGAAAGAGTTTGTCGCGAAGTGGGTGCAATGTTTCAAAAAGTCGAAAACGTCGATGACCTTCCACATCGTCGTTCAACAGGGAAAGTGGCCAAAAAGAACGTAAAACAGATCATGGCCTAGTAACAAAAGATCAACATCGATAGGGATGTGAAATTTATGCAAGCGCATAAACGCATAATTTTCCAGAAGTGGTAGGAATGATTAAATATCAATCATTTGTCATATTTTGAGATCATTACACCCAATTTTATGGCCGCATAATTTCGCATAATCAGAAGCCGAATGCCGCATAATTCGAGTTTCTCAATTATGCGCATGAAGTGGTCTATTTCGGTGCATAAATTGCTTATTTTGCGATTTGTGCGCATAAATCGCCATTTTAGGCATATAAATCACTTATTTCGAGAGCAGTTTCAAAATTTCCGGGTTTTCCCGGCTTGATGTTTAGACTGGTGTAAACGAGCAGTGCCGTCAATATTGGTGCTTTAGCCTTTTACGCTTGCGTTGGGGAAGAACGGTCATTGGTCGCTTGCGTCGCGAAAGGTGCACAAATTTAAAACGAGAATTAAATTCATTTCCTAAATTACATATCAATTATTATTATAAATTGCAAATAAGTATATAAAATTTCATAAATTGTGATTTAGGATAGGGGAAAAAATTATTAGACATACATTTAGTAAATTAATATATTTTAAAAACTGTTATTTACAAAATATATATCTAATAATTTTTTCCCCTACCCTAAAGATATCGTTGACGAAGGTTCTGTTTTTGATGATCCCATTCGTATTGATTCATGTCTCAAATGCCTGATGAATGATGTCGAAAATAATTAACACTAATATAATAAGATGAACCTTGTCTTGTGTAATGTGACTCTACAGTTGAACTGTAAGATCGTTACTTATTTGAGATATGTAAACAGAAGTTCATTTATTTTTAAGAGTAAGTAATTTCACTACAATATTTGCTTATTCTTATCCTATTGTTTAAAATGTATTCTGCCAACCTATAACGCATGATAATGTATAGACCTGTATTTCTGAGCGCATAATGCCTGCGTAATTTCGGAATTTTCACCGCATAATCACCGCATAAAAGACTCGAATTTTGGCGCATAATTCGTGCGGGGTACGATCATGAGCTGATAATACTCCTAGAAGTATTATGGACTCATTATAGTACTGCGCACATGGGCATTTGCTGTCTCTTCTCCTGGTGTGTAAACGCCTACTTTCAGAACTAAAAAATACGCTGATGAAATGCGTGAATCATGCCTGCGTCACATAAACAGTATTTATAGGCCTAGGTCTATAAAACGTTTGCACAGGGTGTTAGGCTTATAAGGTGACGACGTTCAGTGATCTGATTAGCTAACGAATAGCTGTAGCAGACTTTATCGGACGCTGCGTGTTTCACATTATCGCCGTGCTATGTTTCGCTTCGTCCTCACTTTGCTTCGGTTATCGCCTCGGCTACACCTCGGGCTCTGGTTCGTATTGCAACTTCACATGAAGAAAAAAAAACTATTTTGTGTTCGGAAGTCGGATTAAAACATTAAAAGCAATTGCCAAGTAGATTAAAATGTTCTTAATAATGTGACTCTTAATGCATTAGGGATACGTATAGTTGCTGTGACTGAAAAATTTGTAAAGTATTTGTAATCAGAAAAAATATTAAATCAGAGAAATAAATGTGACATAGGCTAATATATTCTCTTTCATTTGTCAATATTTCAACGCGATATCAAAATTTTATTTAGCTTAGAAATAAAAAGGAGGAAAAACGTACACTGAACGGTCAGTATGTCGTGACGTTATAGAGTAATACCATTTGTTTTTAACAAAAAATTTCCAATTTATGATTATATTTAGCATAATTTACAGTCCCAAATAATTTGTACTTATTCTATTTTTCTACAGAAAAAAATGTTTCAGACCCATTTTATGGACACCATAACATTGACCACAGTTTCCAAGTGCAATTAAATAGCAGCAACATTTCTTATCCGAAAAAAATGTTTTAGAATTTATTTGTAACACCTTGTTTATTTCTTATTGATTAACCAAAGAGCATAGACTAAGGTAATCGGAACTAACTAGAATTTCATTTTGGTTGAGATTTTGTGTTATCCTATACTTTATTATAAACTAATTTGAAGTTTTTGCTGCAAAGACTACGCAGTTCGCCTCGAGATGCTTATTATTATTATTTATTACAAGTATTATTAGTTGTAAAAAGTGTTTAAAACGATTCATTGAGAAAAAAATACCAATAAAGACTGCAAAATTCCAAGTATTTTGATATTGTCGTTAAAGTTTCATTTTAAAAAAGTGTCTTGTGTTAAGACACAAAATGGACGTAATTTGAGGTATATTAAAACTGAACCTATTATTGTTTTCATTGTAATTGAATTTTTCAATTGTTGCAATGAACTATTTGTATTATATTAATTTACTTTGTAGTCGACTTTCAAAAATAATTATTCAGTTTACTGAGAATAAATTTTCCTATAAATTCACATAAAATGATGTCATCAGAAAATTAACTCTTTTATATTCTAAACCTTTTCCTGAGAGAAACTAAAATATACAAAGACAAAATCTACATTATTATTCTAATCATAAATTTCTTTGATCATTTCTCTGTATAAAATATATACATTTAAAAAATACAAAGAAATAAGAAACTTCCAACGGAAATTCTCAGTAATATTTATTCTAAAAGCATGACGACTTTCATTTCATTTACGCATAAAACATCCTCTTATAACTCATAATAATCAACCATTAAAGTTATTAAACTTATATTAAGTTTCTCCAAGAAGGTATGATTTTCTTGACTTGGTCTCCATTGAACTAAATTTCGCAGTTACATTTAAAAAGTATAAAGAACTCATTTGAAAAAAAATTTTCTGGCTTTCAAGTCGCTCACCAAAGTCTTTTACCTCGGTGAAATTATAAAAAAAGAAGAAAACAAATCAAAAACTTTGTTTTCTTTCAAGTATAAAGTATGAAGCATAATCACTTCTCAAATATAAAAGATATTTGTGTCATAAGACTTTAAACTATCTTTTCTATTTCTAACAGAGATACTTTCCATAAATTATATCCAAATAAAAAATTCTCATTAGATTAAAAAAAAAAATTTTTAATTGTTTTTTCTTAAAAATCTCACATTTTAACATTTTTTATTTTTTTAGAAATACTTACTTAAATACCTCCTAAGTTTCGTTTTCGGTAAATCATTGGTTCATTTTGAAAAAAATTAATAATGAAAAATCAATTTGTTTTATTTTTCCCGGAAACAACGAAAGTTACAAGAAAATTTCTACATAAAAGTTTACACATCTAGAAAAGTTGTGCAAAAATACCTCATGCTCTTTTGTGATATTTGAAATCGTTTACGAGAAAAAATAATATTTAAAAAAATATGCCCAAATATATTCCAGAAAATCTTCTTAATTTTTTTCATCAGTTCCTACTAATATAAAAAAAGGTATCCAATTAGTTTTTCATGGGGAAAAAAATTGTTTGTAGCCAGAAAATTTATAATTTTTTAATGTAATTTTTTTTCTTATAAACAATTCAAGATATCACAAAATAGCAAAAGGTATTTTTGACAGAATTTTCACTTTTAATATTTCATATTTCACTTATTATTTATGTTCTATATAAATTTACAATTTATTGTTTACGTATGAAACCAGAACACAATTTTAAACATAATTACTCTATTTTCAAGTTTACCAATATTATTAAAATTTTTTGTAAATTTATATAAGACAAAGTATAGAAAAATATTTATGAATTACGAAAACTGTTCATATGTTTAGCAAGCAAGGGCAGAATTTTTAAGACAAAAAGAGCAGATTTTCTATACAAAATAGTTAAATTTTTAACCTAAAAACTTGATGTTTCCACAAAGAAGTTCATTTTTATTCAAATAGTTATATTTTAAATAAAAGAGGTCATTTTTTAATAAAATACATAGATTTTTAATCAAAAAGTTAAATTTTAAATTAAAAAAATGCATTTTTACTCCTTAAAAGGAAAAGTTTAACAAAGCAGTTTAGTTTCCAACCAAAGAGATGAATTTTCTACTAAAATTATGAATTTTCTACAAAAAAAATGCATTTTTAAGAAAGTTATTCAACTTTCAATGAAGAATTTTAATTGGTAGACCTAGAAAGATTAATTCTCAATAAAAAATATAATAGTTGAAAATTCAACAAAAACAAAATTTTAATTTTAAATAAAACACAATATAATTTAACCGAAAAAGAAAAATATTCATTAAAATAGTAGAATCCTCACCCAAAACAGATTAATTTTGAATCAAAGAGTTGCATTTTTAACCAACAAATTTGATTTATTACCAAAAATGACGAATTTCAAACAAAATGCATAAATTTTTAACCTAATAGTTGAATTTCCAACCAGGAATGATTGATTTCTACCAAAAAAGACGAATTTTCAACAAAATAGTTGAATTTTTAGTCTAAAAAAGATCACTTTTAACCCAAAATGGTATATCTAAATTTTAATTGAAAAGCGTATAAATTTCAATGTATAAAAGTGAATTTTTTACAAAACAGTTGAATTTTCTACCAAATAGTTGAATCTTCAATCAACTTGTTGAATTTCAAGCCAAAACGATGAATTTTCTACAAAAACGTCTTATTTTCTACCCGAAAATATGAATCTTCAACACAACAATTTAAATTGTTGACCAAACAGTTCAATTATTCACCAAAGTGTTGAATTTTTCACCAAATTGTTAAATTTTGAAGCCTAAATGATGAATTTTCTACAAAACAGTTGAATTTTAAAACCAAAAATATAAATTTCCGACCCAAAAAATTAATTTTCAAAGAAACAGCTGAATTTTTAACTAATTTTATGAATCTTCAACAAAAAAAAAAGGAATTTTGAATAATGCAGTTCAACTTTCAGCCAAGGAGTTCAATTTTTAACCAAAAAATATGAATTTTTAACAAAAATTGTACCCCATGTAAGCCAGCATAGAAAGATCGTTCCCCTACTATACTATAAATAAAGCGGAATTTATTGCCTTATTATATTTAATTTGAAAAGTTCTTTTAAATAATTGGACAAGACCCCCCCCCCCCTATTTCACATTCACTTGTTGAAGAAAATTCAGAATCACCCCCTCAGACATTTTTTTTTGGATTTGCCCTTGTTAACAAGTTTTACCTATTTACGTAAAGAATCTGTAATTGAAAATTAAAGCTTCCTTTAAAATGGCCAACTTAAGTTTGATAATGAAATTGATGATATTCCAAATACGCAGGAGCAATCATTATCTTTAGAAAAAAAATTGTATTTATCACATTTTGTTCGCTTACTCCTCATTTCTCACAATAAAAACTTGATGACGTCCTTTCCCTTAATGGAAAAAAATATTTATAAAAAAATGTTAATGCTATTGACTACAATGCTCGCAGATGTCATATGCAATTAAAATTCCAGACGTATGAGTACACACTGACAGTATTTGACGCGAAACTTGAGATCTCGGTTGAGTGAATTGCACACATGAGAGAAAGAGTAAAATAATTAGTGATTGGTCATCTGGTAGGCAGCATCTGACAGCAAAGCAGGAGAAATTTAATCGGTTATTAGAAATTGCTAGAATTCTTTACTAGGATTGGTAAAACGATGATGTATGGTGCAGCTGTCAGGTGACTTTCTATATTATCGAAGCAATAATTATACTCTAATCGGATGTCCGCAGTCAATTTCACGCTCGACTGCACTCAAACCATTATCCTTCATTTGAAAAGGGTAGCTTTGATCCTTAATTGATTACTGGATCACCACAAAAGAAATCCCATCCCACACGTTCGACCCTTAAATACTGGCCCTAATTCACCTTTTTCATTTTCAATCTAGGGGGCGTTGAAAAACTACGTCACGCTATTTTGAAAAATCTGTTCACCACTACCCTTCTTCGTCACGGATTATCACACACAGCTTGGACTCCCAGTGTGACGCCGCTAATACGAACACCTTTAGGGTCAACATTTTTTCTTCGACTTCATTTGATAAACGCCCAAAATAAAACACAAAACATATAAACGTAATATTTTAACAGACTTCACAGTCCAAAATGCTGGCTCTCAAAACAGAGGATGATTTTTGAATCAAATAGTTGAATAAAAACAAGCAAATTACTTATAGAACAAGTAGTTGTCTTAACAACCGGTTGGTTGAACTTTTAAGCAAAAGATACGAATTTTCAACAAGATAGTTGAATTTTCAACCAAATGGTCAAATATTTGAAAAAATTACAATGCAACCACAAACAGTTGGATTTTTAAACAAATAGTTGAATCTTCAAGCCAAAAAGACAAACTTTTCATAATGCAGGGAAATTTTCAACCAAGAAATGTGAATTTTTAACAAAGAACTTTCGTGCCAAAAAAAGATGAATTTTCAATTCAGAGGGACGAATTTGTAACAAAAGAGTTGGATTTGTGAAAAAATAAGTTTTGAACAAAACAGTTGCATTTACAATCAAGTAGTTTAACTTTTATGACAAAGGGACGAATTTTCAACAAAGTAGTTGAATTTTCGACCTACAAAGTTGAGTTCACAATCAAATAGTCAAATATTCAAACAAAAAAGAATAAAATTTCTCCACAAACATTTTTATTTTGTAACCAAATAGTTGAATCTTTAAACCGAAAGGACGAATTTTATAGAAGACAGTTGAATTTTCAACCAAGAAAGATGAATTTTCAACCAAGCAATTTTCTTTTAAAAAAAGATGACTTTTCAATCCAGAAGGATGAATTTTCTATCGAAAAGGACAAGTTGCAATAGAACAGTTGAATTTTCGACAAAAATCACGTTTTGACAAAACACTTTAATTTACAATCAAATAGTTGAACTTTCAAGCGAAAGGAACGAATTTTCAACAAGACAGTTCAATTTTCGATTTTAAAATATGAACTTAAAACCAAATAGTCGCATATTCAAGCAAAAATTAAAATTCAACTACAAACAGTGGAACTTTTAAAAAAATAGTTGAATCTTCAAAAACCAAAAGGAGAAACTTTTTAGAAGACAGTTGAATTTTCAACCAGAACAGATAAGTCTTCTACCAAGAACTTTTCGACCAAAAAAAAATGACTTTTCAATCCAGTGGGACGAATTTTCTATCCAGAAATACGCATTTGCAATAGAACAGTTGAATTTTCGAAAAAAATGTCTTTTTATCAAAAAAGTTGCATTTGCAATCAATTATCCAAACCTTCAAGAGAAAGGCCTGATTTTTCAACAAAATAGTTGAAATTTCGACTTTCAAATATCAATTTTAAACCTAATAGTCGAACATTTAAACAAACAAGAATTAAAATTCAATTATGAACAGTCGCACTTTTAAACAAATAGTTGAATCTTCAAATCAAAAAGACGAACATTTTAAAAGAGAGTTGAATGTTCAACCAACAAAGATGAAGTTTAAACAAATAGTTGAATCGTTAAACCAAAAAGACAAACTTTTCAGAAGCCAGTTGAACTTTCAACCAGGAAAGATGAATTTTCAACCATAAAATTGTCTACCAAAAAATACGAATTCGCAATAGAACAGTTGAATTTTCGAAAAAAATGACTTTTTATCAAAAAAGTTGCATTTGCAATCAATTATTCAAACTTTCAAGAGAAAGGCCTGAATTTTCAACAAAATAGTTGAAATTTCAATTTTCAAATATGAACTTTCAACCAAATAGTTGAATATTCAAACAAACAAGAATTAAAATTTAATTACAATCGCACTTTTGAACAAATAGTTGAATCTTCCAATCAAAAAGACGAACATTTTAAAAGAGAGTTGAATTTTCAACCAACAAAGATGAAGTTTAAACAAATAGTTAAATCGTCAAACCAAAAAGACAAACTTTTCAGAAGACAGTTGAACTTTTAACCAGGAAAGATGAATTTTCACCAAAAAAAATTGTCTACCAAAAAAAGATGAATTTTCAATACAGAAGGACGAATTTTCGATAAAAAAAGTGCCTTTTCAACAATAAAGTTGCATTTATAATAAATTATTTGAACTTTCAAGAGAAAGAGACGAATTTCCAACAAAATAGTTTGAACTTCGACATACAAATATGAATTTTCAACCAAAATGTCAAATTCCTAAACAAAAAAGATTAAAATTTAACCAAAAACAGTTGCATTACCCGTCATCGTGAATTTTCAACCAAAAAGGTAATTTTCGATAAAATAGTTGAATTTTCACGAAAAGAGGGGGATATTCATTTTATAAAATGAATTTTTAACGAAGTAGTTCAACTTCCAATTGAGTAGTTGAATTTTCCACCAAGAAGATTAATTTTCTACCATAAAAGTTGACTTTAAAAATTAATTTTTAAACAGCAATAAAAACGTATTTTTAACAGAATAGTGAAATCTTAAACCAATAAAATGAATGTTCAACAAAGAAGTTTAACTTTCAACGAAGTATTAGTTGAATTTTTAATCGAAAAAATGAATTCTCAGTGAAAAAGTGATTACTTGGATTTAAAAAAAAGAACTTCTAACTATGAATGGAATAGTTACATTATTAAATTAAAAAATTAAATTTAAACTGAAAAAAAGAATTTGAAAATTTGAAAAAATTTGAAAACGATCAATATTCGACTATGCATGAAATAGTTGAATTTTCAATTTAAAAAATTTAATTTCCACTCAAACAAAAAAAATTCAACAAAGCAGTGAAATTTTAAATCAATAAAATAAATTTAGAACAAAGAAGTTTAACTTTCAACCAAGTAGTTTGAATTTTCAAACAAAAATGATTTATTTTCATGGAAAAATGTAGTAAGTGAATTTCCAACTAAAAGGGATCACTTTTCAACCAATAATGGAATACTTAAATTTTTAGTTAAAAAAATTAATTTTCAACCGAAAAAAAACTAATTTTCAACAAAATAGTGAAATCTCAAACCAATAAAATGAATTTTGAACAAACTGGTTGAACTTTCAACCAAATAATGGAATTTTCAACCCAAAAAATGAATTCCCACTGACAAATTAATTAGTCGAATTTTCTACAAAAAACGATTAACTTTTAACCATAAATGGAATAGTTACATTTTCAATTAAAGAAAATTAATTTTAAACAAAATAGTGAAATCTTAAACCGATCAAAAGAATCTTTAACAAAGCTTTAATGTTTTTAAGTTTTTTAAAGTTTTAAAGTTTTTTTTTCAACTTTTAACCATGTATTAGTTGAATTTTCATCCCAAAAAGATAAGTCTCAATGAAAAATTTAATATTTAAAATTTTAACTGAGAACGATCAATTTTCAACTATAAATGAAATAGTTCAATTTTCAATTTAAAAAAATTAATTTTTACAAAATAAATTTCAACAAAGTATTGAAATTTTAAATAAATAAAATAAATTTGGAATAAAGTAGTTTAACTTTCAACCAAGAGGTTTGCATTTCCAAACAAAAATGATTTATTTTCAATGAAAAATGTAGTAAGTAAATTTTCAACTAAAAAGGATCACTTTTCAGCCAATAATGGAATAGTTAAATTTTTAGTTGGAAAAATTAATTTTCAACCAAAAAGAAAAACAAGTTTTCAACAAAATAGTGAAATCTTAAACCAATAAAATGAATTTTGAACAAAGTAGTTCAATTTTCAAGCAAATGATGGAATTTTCAAAAAAAAAAATGAATTCTCACTGGAAAATTAATTAGTTGATTTTTTAACAAAAGACTATTAACTTTTAACTATAAATGGAATAGTTACATTTCCAATTGAAGAAAATTAATTTAAAAAAAAAGAATATAAAATAAAATAGTGAAGTCTTAAGCCAATAAAATGAATCTTTAACAAAGTTTTAACGTTTTTAAGTTTTTTAAAGTTTTAAAGTTTTTTAAAAAGTTTGTGAAACTTTTAGCCAAGTATTAGTTGAATTTTCGTTCCAAGAAGGTGAAGTCTCAATGAAAAACTTAATATTCAAATTTTTAACTGATAACGATCAATTTTCAACTATAAATGAAATAGTTCAATTTTCAATTTAAAAAAATTAATTTTGACCAGAAAAAAAAAGAATTTTCAACAAAGCAGTGAAATTTTAAATCAATAAAATAAATTCGGAACAAAATATTTTAACTTTTAACCAAGTTATGGAATTTTTAACCAGAAAAATGAATTCTCAATCAAAATTAAATAGTTGAATTTTCAACTAAAAGCGATCAATTTCCAGCCAAAACTAGATTACTTAAACTTTCAGTTGAAAAAATTAATTTTCAAGAAAAAAAAAATTATTTTGCACAAAATATTTAAATTTTTAACCAAATAGTATGATTGTTTACCGAAAGAGATTAATTCTGAACCAAAAATTTTATGGTAGACTTTTCAATTAAAAAGTCTAACTTTCAACGAAAAATAATTAGATTTTCTCATCAAATTCTATTTTTTCGATTCGAATTTAAGCGAAAAAAAATGAGATAAAGGGGAAGTTTCTAGAAAACAGGGGGAAAAATAGTAAATCTTTTAAAAAGGGAGAAAAATGAGAATAGGGAAAAGAATGTGTCGCAAAACCTTTTACCCCCCCCCCTCTCTTTGGCAATATGACTTAGTTTTTGAACGACCCTCTACTTCATCCTGTTTTTACGAGCTGAGTTTCTTCAGTTTCGAACAAAACTTTGCGCGCCATTCGGAACTGAATTTATTTCACGCGTTATAATTAGCAAGTGAAATGGAACGACATGCTTTCTCAAAGCGATGACATGGAAAGTATATAATCATACGTTTACAGTCGCTCTTAACATATACATTGATATTCATATGGCTATTTAATTTGATTTATCCACTTATAAATAGGGTCGTCCAAAGTAGTGAAAGTTTCACAAGTACAGGGTTAAATTAATATTATGCCCATCAGATAATTAGTTTGCGGTTTATCTCATTTTACGCGAGTCCTAAAGATTGCGCTGCAATTGATGACATTCTAATTTTTGATGACAGGAGTTGTTGTACACGCACCGCTTTATGCAGAATTACTTCCCGGAAATTTCCGGTCATCACGTGACATGCCCTCGATCCATGTCACACAAAGTTTCCGCTCCAGAAATTCTG
The DNA here is from genome assembly GCA_011634705.1 of Andricus grossulariae. Lineage (NCBI taxonomy): Eukaryota > Metazoa > Arthropoda > Insecta > Hymenoptera > Cynipidae > Andricus > Andricus grossulariae. Next base: position 30,801 of record JAABKJ010000919.1, read on the forward strand.
ACAGCTAGTATTTAATTGCGCTATAATTAAGCTGATCCAGTTTTTCTTCAAATCCCATATAGCACTCGAATTTCTCCCATACTTTGGCGCATATTAATTTATGAAAACATGAAGATGAAAAAAGGTTTGATTCCGAGAATGAGGGATGATTCGGTAAAAAAAACAATGAAAGTGTAAATAACAATTAAAATTATTATTAAATGTTTACTTCTTGAAAAATTGTACCTCAAATTTGGTTGCCATTGTCGTAGCGAAAAGAGCCCTTTTCAAAGAGATTCTTTCCCTTTTCCTCTCTTTTCCAACGTTCACCAAACCGCAACAAACGGAACGACTTCGGGTGAAACTTTTGATTTTTATGGACAATTGTTGGATAAAATATTTTCTAAGGGACCATGATTGGCTCCTGATCTCGCGAATGGGAGGAGCCCACTTTTGGCTAATTCCCGACGATAAGTCGATCGTCACTCGGTATACGTCGCACCTGTTGACTCCCGGGATATCTTCACGAGACTGACGATAGTCTACCGGCGACTCCTCATGTCGCTGCAGAGTTCTCTCTGACCCACTTCTTCGGCTTCTGGCGATGCTTTGGATGTATCTTGCCATGCCTTGACCCGCCACTCATGCGTCCATCGAACTTATGAATGAACAATATTGGATTCCCGCCAACCCCTTACTTTAAGTTGGGGTTAATTTTAATGGTTTCATCTCAGCAGGTGCAGATCCAGAGAAGTGACATGGAGGGGGCACACAGTGGGACCAAACGCGTATTTTTCGTTCAAAAAAGTGCACTAAATTTCAAAGAGAACCTTGATCTTAGATTTTTTAATTTTGATTTGTTTATTTATTATATGTTCACTCAAAGTACGAGTAGATCGAGATTTTGCACATAATTATTATTTACTCTGCAACAACGGTTGGCATATAATGAAAATCATCTTGAATCAACGCAAGAGTACGCCTAGAATACAAATAACACAGGACCACAAAATCTAAACTCTTGCAACACGGACCAGACTAGGCGTGTCTTATATTTTCGCAGTCGCTGAATTCGAATCCATTGTCCGTTTGGTCTCATCACGTTAGGGTCGAGATCAATTTAAGGTAAAACCAAATGGACAATGGATTTGAATTCAGCGACCCCGAAAACCTATAGGTGCCCTGACTTATTTGGTTAGCGATGAATTTTGTAAGTTTGACCTTGAACTGACCTTCGCTCTGACCTGATGGGACCAAACAAACAACGGATTCGAATTCAGCGACCCCCAAAACCTATAGCTATCCTAACTTGTTTGGTTAGTGATTAATTTGGTAGGTTTGACTTTGGATTGACCTTCACCCTGACCTTATGAGACCAAACAGACAACGGATTTGAATTCAGCGACCCCGAAAACCTATAAGTACCCTGACTTAATTGGTTAGCGATGAATTTTGTAAG